>MKYO02009642.1:6846-19346 GCA_002013955.2 Citrus medica | reverse complement strand
GAAAACACAATATTATTTAGATATCTTCGGACCCTATAACGACAACTCTGTTCAATAAGGAGAGAATGTCATTTGAGAGATACCTAATTGCTCCTGCAGGAAATAGTGAACCGAAAAACAGAATGTAGTATTGGAAAAGAAGAGCATGCAAGCGGTTCAATAAGGACATAATGTCATCTGAGAGAAACCTAATTGCTACTGCAAGAAACGGTAAACAGGAGAACAAAATGAAGTAGTAGTTTGCGAAAGAAAAACATGCAAGAAAAACATATATTGATTTATTATTACCACCTTGTATCGTCCAATTAAGTTTATTCTTTCATAAATAATAATAAGGAAAAAGGATGCATACACCCCAAGATTTAGGGAAACGGTTAGGTAGACCCTCAAGTTTTTAATAAAGGAAATGAAGACAATTTTTTTTTATTATAATACCCTTTAACTCTATTAACTCAAAAAATTGGCTCCAATGTTTTATCATAAATATAAATATGATATTAAAATAAATGCAACAATATATACATTTTAAAATAATTTTAATATTTAAAAGATATTTAATGCTTTAAAATCTTATATTATATTAAACTAAAGTTTATAATAAATAGAAAAATGATATAACAAGAAATATATAAAAATTTAAATTATTTTCAATGTTATATAAATATAATTTTAATGTTATTAATATGTGTGATATATTTTATTAATTGTAAAATCTATTTAACCCAAAGATTTATTTAAAATTTTTTATAATGAATAGAAAAATATTATTAAAATAAATATAACAATTTACATTTTAAAAATTATCTTATATATTAAAAATTATTCCAATATTATTAGTCTACTAGACAATTAAACAATTTAAATTTTATTTTATTTATTAAAAAATTTTAAAAGTCAAAATTTTTAGTCCCTATTTATAAAGGGTGTTATAGTTAAATGGATATTTTGGTGTCTCATATCGAAAATGTAAGGGTATATATGATAATTTTCTCAAACCTTAATAGTGTAGGTGTCCTTTTCCTTAATAATAATTATGGTAAGCGACAAAGCTTCTCTAAGTACCCACTTTTCTTTATTTTTTTGGCCCCCTCAAAAGTATATAATTTGTATACTATGGTCTCTTCAAATTCATTAATTCCTTATTATGTGAAACAAAATCTTGAATCCTCTCCTGCCTATTATTAACTATTTATTTTTTAAATGAATATATCTCATTAAATCAGAAAATAATTTAAACAAAAAAAAGGGAACTCCAGTAATACAATAGAAGTACAATTTTAAGATCTGTTATTACTTAATATCGCTATCAATTTGGCTTCAAAACACTGTTTTCTTTTTCATCGTAAATGATTCTATGCACCTAATGCGTGAAAAACTCATTCAAGATGCTAGCATTTAATTAGCTGGCCTTTATAATTAATTTCTTGAAATTCTTTGATCCGGTCATGCATAGTAATCCAATTCTTTATGCTGTTCGGCAACCTCAATTAGGCAGTGTGGCCAATGAAAGTCAATTGAATAACAGAGAAATTAAAGAAAATGAATAGCGAGAAAAATAATTTTATATGACTAAGAACGTTACGAAAACTTTTTAAATAAAATTTTACTACTTATTTGAAAAGCTACATCAACAATACAGGTTTTAAAAAATTCTTCAAATGAGATTCTTTAAAGTGTGAGAAGTGTCATCTCATTTAAAGAGTATTCGAGAGTTTTTAATTTAGCATTATATTATTTTTATCTCATTATTGTTGAAGAGAGAGAAGTGCTATAATTGCTATTATTTGGGTGGAGAAAGAATATTAATTAAAATAATATGAACTTAGTTTTATTTGAAGAGTATTATGGGAGAAAATTAGTTTTTTACTCTTATATTTGTCACATAAGTAAGCAAATAAGAATTTGAACAGTAGAATTAGAAGAGTCTTTTGGTGATGATGTTTGAACTTTGAATTTTACTGAAATTTTCATTTAATTAATTTAGCAAAGTAATAATATCCACTTTAATTTGTTCTGTGTGACGCAATGAAGAAGTACATCAATTAAAAAATTACTCGAGAGTCCATAAAAAAAAAAACTAAAACTAGAAAGGATTGGTACATATTGATTGAAGAAAAAAGAAAAAACATTGATCCATCAGCTGAAACCAAGCACAAATATATAAAGCATAGAAAGCATACACTCAATAACAAATACCATATGAAAAGACTGCATTATTCTATTGTATAGAAAGCTTCAGACCATTCTCAATTGAGCAACTTGTACAGTAAGGAACAGAGTGCCATCCGTGAGAGACGGAATGCATAGCTGCCTGCAGTCGAAAATAGTGAAAGCAAAAAGAAAAAAAAATGAAAAAGCATAAGTTTCTTGAGAAAGTAAATCATGGAACTGGAAAGAGTAAAACTTTAAAGAATATTAAGGAAAATTAGCATACTAAATGAGCATTACAATTATTTTCACTCTCTCAAGTCTTAACAGGTGAGGAAGTATTACCAATTAGTTCCTGAACCTTCTTTGCAATTTGGCAATATTCACCACCGCTGTCACGTAAAACCAATTTTTGATACCAGTCAAGAAGTTGTAGTACCGATGTCTCCAAGAACTTTTCACTAATAAAGTGCCACAGAATCCCCAGAATCCAACAAAGAAACCAAGAATCAAACTCACGTAAAATCCGAGAGTTATAAATTGATCCTCATCTTCTGAAGTGTTTGCATCATCTTTGCCTGGACCTGGAGCTGAGTCTTCATCTGGACACTTATTTGGAAGTGGGAGGCCGCAAAGTTCATTTCCAGCATACATTGAAGTGCTGAAGCCCTGGAGTTGAGTGCCCGACGGAATTTTGCCGGACAAGTTGTTGTATGACAAGTCCATGACACTAAGACGACTCAACTGAGAAAGGCTTGAAGGAATGCCTCCGAAAAACTGATTTCTAGACAAATCGAGGAAATCCAAAGATTTTAACTGACCAATCTTTGGAGTAATTTGTCCAGTTAAAGTGTTTCTTGAAAGATTCAAGGCAATCAATCCCGCAAGATCCATAATCTCTTCTGGAACATCTCCACCCAACTTATTACTTGAAAGGTCAAGGATCTTTACAAGTCCCAGAGTACTTTGGTACTCGTATTGACTTCCTTTCCATGTCAACACCGCTTTGTCAAAATAGCTTTTCGTAGCTTTTAAGCTATCATATGCAAGACTGGTGTAATAGTTGGAGATAAGGGTGAGATTGGAACCTTTTTCATGGGTCATGGCAGTAAAATTATTGAAACACTTTGGTATGATTCCGGATATATTGTTTGAAGAAAGATCCAAGATCTGAACATTCGCAAGATGGCATAACTGAAGAGGTATACTTCCATTGAATTTGTTAGATTTCAAGCTAAGAACCACCAAGTTCTCAAGGCCTTCCCCTATCCATGTTGGTATCTCTCCCGATAATCCATTCTTCCCAAGGTCCATTAGCGTTAGCTGTGAGCCTTTCGTGAAAAACGAAGGCAATTCCCCAGTTAACCTATTATTGTACAAACTCAACGATTGGAGATTTTTTAGGAAGCCGATTGAGTCTGGTATTTTACCAAAGAAGCTATTGTTGGCCAAATTAAGAATGGCAAGGCTATCAAATTGAGACCAACAATCTGGAAGTCTTCCTGATAGTAAGTTATTTGAGAGATCAATATAATCTAATTTGTGGCCAGTGATAGAACATAAGAAGGAAATGGACCCTGAAAACTTATTTTTAGAGAGATTTAGGAATGACGCATTCAAAGGCAGCTGCGGAATAGGACCCTCAAAGTGATTTGAACTGATATCTATTCCTGGACGATAAGGGTGAAATCTCGATGACAGATTTGGAAGTTTACCCTTGATTTGGTTGTTAGAGAGATTAAAAAACGACAGGTTATAAGTTTGATTCCAAAACCAATTAGGGACAGTATCTGAGATTCCGGAATTAGAGATGTCAAGTGATAAAATCTGATTCTGATTTCGAAGCCATTTTGGAAAACGAGGCCCTATCTTGCAAGAGCCAAGATTTACTTGACTCAGTTGAAAAGGTGGAATCCAGTCGTGGCTAAATTCCAACGTGAGTGAGTTATCTGCTAAGTACAATATCGTTAAGTTGGAAAGATTTGAGAGAAAAGCTTCAGAGATGACACCTCTAAGTGAATTATTATGAAGAAACAAACTCTCAAGCTTGACCAATTGGCCAAAGCTTTTATTTATAGTCCCATTTAAACGATTATTCGCAATACTCAATCGTTTCAAAGATGAAAACCCTCCAAAATCAGGCAATGAACCTGTGATTTCATTGGAATCTAAAAACAACCACTCCAGCGAGGTCTTTGTGCAGCCACCAGACAAATTATGAATGATCTCAGAGAGGTCTCCTCTGAGCGTGTTGTATGACAAGGTTAATGATTTTAAGTTGCACATGTTCCCAAGAAATTTTGGAATTTCTCTAAATTGATTGGATGCGAGAAAGAGAATATTGAGAGAAGGCATGTGTCCAAATGCTTCTGGAATTGAGCCTTGTAGTTGGTTAGAACCAAGGTTTATAAGTTCCACAAGATTGCTGCTAACATTGAACAACCACGGGTAAATTGAATCAGTGAGATTGTTACCTAAGAGATCAATAACCTCAACAGATGTACTAGAATTGAGGTACAAATCAGATGAAGGAATGGTAGGTGGAAGATCGCAAGAAATTAGGTACAGTGCTTTCAGGGAATCGAGCTTGCTAAGTACTTGAATCCAGTTACTAAATTTACTGAGATTGCTAAAACTCAAATCAAGATATATTAAAGAAGAGAGATGAGAAAGCCACTCAAGGTTTTCACCACTAATCAAACTATTGAAGCCGATGTCAAGAACTTGCAACCTTGAAAGGTTTCCAAGCTGGGGAGGAATTGGTCCAGCAAACTCGGCATTAGAGAGACCGAGGTAGCTCAATTTGCTGAGGGAACCAATGAACTCAGGAATTGAACTTCCACTGAAATTATTGCCACTAAGGTCCAGATAAGTTAAATGTTGCAGTATAAGCAAAGAAGAGCTTATTGTACCTTTCAAACACGGGCTTGGAAATACTTGCAGTATATGAAGATCAAGCTTATACACATGGCCCGTCCTGTTGCTACAGTACACCCCTCGCCAGCCACAGCAATCTCTTTTCTCATCTTGTCTTCCCCAGGAAGACAAAATGCCTGATTCATCCACCAGGCCTTGTTTAAAAGCGAACAGCGCTTCTCTCTCCTCATCAATGCACCTTATTATGCTGCTAGAGTCAGCAGCTCTGGGCTCCAGTTGATTAAACAGAATCACAGAAAACAAAGCTAGATAGTGAAGTACAAGGAACCATTTGGATGACATTGTAAACTATGTATCATCAACTTTGAAGATAGATGTGTATTATATCTAGAACCCAGGGCAAGGAATCCATATCCATTTATACCTGTATAATCTGTTCTTTACAAACCTTAAGTCAACAACAGAGTGGTCTTCATTGATATCAGTAGTCTTCTATGAAAATAATATTTTAGTCTTTGATCAACATCACCATGTGTCATCCATATAGATCTTTAATTAATAACCAGATCGAATAAAGTAAGAGCAAATTCTTGTAAAGTTCTCTTCATTCACATTTCAGTACCAATGATCTTGAATCATACGAACCTACCACCCACTATAACAATATTATTCAACTTTAAATATTATCTAATATCCCCATCGATTTAGCTCCAAATGACTCTTACTTGAAACTTTCCTGTTCCCACTAACCTACCTCAGAAATATACGTATCAAATGATCGATTAGAAATGACGTTACATACATAATTATAAAAAAGCAGAGCCCAGATCATTACTCTACCTCTCTTCGTTCACAATTTTCTAGCATTGATTTTGAATCCTGCGAAGCTACAACCCAATTCAATAAACAACATCATTTCTAGATTAAAAATAGATTAACATCACCATCAATTTAGCTTCAAACAACCCTGCTTTTTTATTCTTAATGATGCCAACACCTAATGTATGGAAAGGTCATCTTTAAAACAGACGCTAAACATCCATGTTGATTCATAGGTATGTGCATAGTTGAGAAAGTAGCTTTAACACTTAGTTGGTAGTCCTTTGCAATTTCCCGAAAATCTTAGATCCTGTCGTAGTTATCCAATTCTTCAAGTTGTTCAATAACCTGAAACAGGAAATGGGGCAGATGAAATTCAACTGAAGAAAATAAAGAGGAAAAATAATTCTGTATATTAGAAAGTCATTTTATATATGAACAATTTTGAACTCTACTGAAATCCTGTCGTGCATCAAATTAGGGGAAAAGATCACTCGCACCCCCGAGATTTGCTTAAATGATCACTCATACCGCTTTAGTTTCATAAATGGTCACACAGACCCCCTTAATTTTGTAAATGACTATATACCCTTGATTACAATAATCCAATAATTGACTTTAAATAAACTTTTATAATAAATTAAAATTAAAATAATATAATATAATGTATAAAATAAGATAAATTTTATAAATTATTTTAATATTAGAAAACTATTTTGACATTATTAATCTGTCATATTCTTTCAATAATAATAAAATCTACTTAACATATTAATAATATTAAAGCAATTATACCTAATATTCACAGTAATTTATAAAATTTATATTATTTTATTTACAATATCTNCGTTATTTTATTAATTATACTTATTGTAATATTTTATTTGTATCATATGATATTTATTTATTATTTTTATCTTATTACTATACTTATTTTTATTTGGATTGTTATAATCAAAGTGTATAATAGTTATTTATGAAATTAAGGAGGTCTATGTGACCATTTAAGCAAAACCTTGGGGATGTAGGTGGCCTTTTCCCTTAAATTAATTTAGCAAGTAATATCCAATTTATTCATTTCTAGTGCGATAGCAATGAAGAAGTACGGCAATTACTGAAAAGAAAAATGCAGTTTTTAAAGTAATAAATAATAAAGCAAACAAATAATCTAATGATCGTACTGCAAATCCGAAGGAATCAGTAGAAGTCAGTAATACGTACCATGCACACGATTGAAGGAAAAAGTCTGGAAGGACCCAAAATTTATGCTTTCATTCCTGTGAAAACGGCGTTTATTTGATTTTGGTTTCACATTCCACAGGGATAATAATGGCGAAAAGGCATATTTAGGATTAGGATGGCCGAAACCAAATAATTGTAACCTTCAAATAAAGTAAGCTAAATCTCGATTAAGACCCTAGCATTAACTTTCTTCGATCTAGCTAAGAGTCCAGGCCTTACCCCGCCCATGGGGCTACATAGAGTTTACAAAGTAGAAGAATTTAGCCATTTATGTGTATATTAATAGGAAAAGTTTTATAATCCATAATTGAAGCCCGAGATTAAAGTCCGGGATAGATTTATGACGTTCTAATCTGATTTATGATACTGTAAATTCATCCCGGATTTTAATCTCAAATTTTATTTTCGACCTGGTAATGACTCTCTATATATATATGGAAATTTTTCTAATCCGGAAAAAAAAATCTGAGATTAAATTTGGGACATATTTATGATGTAAATTGATATTTACAATGTTGTAAACTTATTTATGGTAGGTACCGTAAATCTGTCCTAAATTTTAATCTCGGATTTTAAGTTTGGATCTAATAAGCACTCCTATGTATATAGTAATTTTACACTAAAATTCTTCATTACGGAGTGTATCATAAATGGACTTTTACAATGTTGTGAACTAGTTTGCGACATTATAGAATGTTGAAAAAAACAGTATACAACATTATAAACTCGTCCTGCATTTTAATAAAACATGAGCTTCCCATATCAGAGCTGATTCATATAATAAGGGACTTAATAAAATAAGGGACAAACTAAAAAACAAACAAATAAACATTGTCATTTTACCACCTAATAATTTCTGACATATCCCTTTACCCAACTTATTGTTTTATTTTTTTATCATTTTACCACCAATTCTTTTTTTATTTTTTATTATTTTACCACCAAACCATTAACTCCAATAATAAATTGTTGATGTCACAAGAGTAATTTAAGAATTTCAAGATATTCAGTATTTTAGAAATTTCATAATATATAATATTTACAATTTTATCAATTAATTATTTTAGATATATAAAACAATCAATTGATAAAAGCATTATTTCTTTGTATATAATTAATTTTTTATTTTTTAAATTTAGAGTGTTAAACTATACTTACACAATTTAGAGGTAGAGTAGACGTTTATTGTCATTTATGTTAAAAATTTTGTTAACTTTAATGGTTGATGGTAAAATGATAAAAACTAAAACATTAACTGAAGAAAAAAGAATTGTCAAAAAAATTTGATAGTAAAGTGTTATGTTAGAAATATTAGGTTGTAAAATGATAATAATCTGACAAAGGGAAAAAAAATTCAATATACACTACACGACAAAATAGATCATATTGAAATGTTTTTTTTTGTCTTTTAACTTATCTCTTACTTAAGGGGTTGGATTTTTACCTTCACACGTATTTGTAGTTTGTAGAAAACTTATCACGATCATTGACCTCGAATCCGATGAGGTGAGTACCTGAAAAAAGTACTCTAATGTCTAAGTTTGTGTTTGATTAAGAGTAAAAAAAGAAGAAAGACAGAGAAAATGAGTTTTTTTTTTTTTCTCTAAGTATGAACAATACTTTTGGAGGCCAAAACCCCTTTCTCATATAGGAGGTCCCTATTTTTATATGATGGGAGACATGGATTTAGGGTTTTGCCTTGAGTTTTCTTCCTAATGACACTATGTCACCTATCATTATTGTGCACATGAATGTAAATTTGATTGTAAGGAAATAAACATATGTATTCCGTACCTACGTATTTTCCTACTCTTATGACTTTGGGCGTAGTTTTCTTAGACTATGAAAATTGGAATCAGAACGAGTTTTTCCCCCCTTGCCATTTTCATAAGTTCCTCGGGAATTCTATCTTATATGTTATTTCCCCCGGATTATCTTAAGGAGTGAAGAGGTGGGTGTTATTTTTCCCCGGAATGATTCTTTTATGTATGTAGATGAGTGGACAAGTGGCATAATGTGGTGCCTTTGAAATATGACATCTATTACCTTATTAAAGTAAGGGCCTATTCGGTATTGTTTTTGAATTGATATTTTCTAAAAATAAAAATGTGAATGAAAATGATGTTTTGTGATTGCTGTATTTTAAATTTACGCTTGCAATGATATTATTTTATGTATCATTTTTTTTAAATTGAAAAAAGTAAAGTGTTCAGTAAACATGATTGAAAATGATTAAAACAATGAGTTTGTGTTTGATAGAACAATTTTATAAAAATAAAGTTTTAGTAAATATATTATCTCAACATTTTTTAAATAAAATTAATTTATTTTTCCATACAATATGATAAAAAATTGTAAAATTATTCAAAATTCTTTTTAACTAGTAAAACGATGAATCATAACGAACATAAAAAGAATTTTATACAGGATAAAATTTTATATAGGATAAAGTTAGCTTATAAGATTTAGTATAGATTTATTAACAAGCAAGAGCAAAACAAAGTTAAAGAAGAGCATTGTTAGTTATCACCAAGTCACCGGCTCCAGCAAAAATTGAGAGTAACCAAAAGAAAATCCATTGCTCACGCTGTATAAATGTTCAAATTAATCTTTCATGAGTAGACATCCATTCTTTTGCTTCTTGAAAAATCACATGATCTAACTTGGATACTTTTTGTTGCTTTCACTATGTATAAATGCCCCAAACATCTATTTAATAATCCCTTTAATTTGAACAAATGAAACCAGCTAGGTCCCTAAACACCCCTTGAGTTTGCAGTATTTTCATGTATATTTATTTATTTATTTATGTCATGACGTTAGTTCTAGACCAAAAACAAAAAAAAGTAAATCACGTAAGGAACAAAGTGCTGATTAAAATGGTGACTCTATACGAGAGCAGGGCTTGAACTCCTGACCTCTCTTAGAAAATGATTAAGAGAGTGTCGAATCATTCACACCAACCAACTTTGGTTAATGTGATTTACTTATTTTATAACTATAGTTTTGCAAAATATCGACCGAACACATGCTCCATCCATTGTCGAGAAACAAAAACAAAGTCGGGGCTTCATAAATGATACCGAACAGGGGCACATGATTGAACGAAAACGCATCAAAGCCACCAAATTAATACGTGGTAACTTGTAATGAAAGAATAGAAGATCGGATTACAAATTAACCAGTCTACTATTAATTACTGAAACATAAAAGGAAAGCCTTCTATATACAAAATAAAACATCTATCAGATATTTCACTCTGATATCATACAATTAGAGGCATCTGGCCGAGCATGCTAGAGACGAAAACCTTTGTTTAGTCTAATACAATATGTCCATAAAACATCTAATTGAGGGATTGCTACTTGTACTTCAATGCATAGTTAAATATCTTTCATTATTTTCCTTCTTTGAAGTTGAGGGTCTGCTACTTCTACTTCAATGCAGGTTATATAATATATGTGCTGTCAAGTCTTCTTCGAAATGAATTTTTTTTCCCCTTTCATTAATTATTATTATTATTTGTCATATAATCCCTTCACCTTTACTTCTATTCTTAATTTGACCCTCTTCTTTCACATTTCAATACCAATTATCCTGAATCACACGAACCTACCACCTACTTTAACAAGATTATTCTAGCTTAAATATTAATTAATATCACCATCCGTATACCTATAAACTATACTCTCTTCTCGTTTTCCTGTTCCCACTAACCTACCTCAGAAACATATGTGTCAATTAATATTATTCTGATACATAATTACAATATGCCAGAGCCCAGGTCATTACTATTATAATCTACATTGAAGTAGTTTATATGTCTTTTTCAACAAGTATTCGTTCAGGTCAATTAGTCTTCTTTTAAAAAAGAATATTTCAGTCTTATTTTATGTCATTTCTACTCGTCTAATCCTTCAGCTTTAATTACTTTTTCTTTTTCTAAGTAGAAGTCTATTAATAATCAGAATACAAATAAAATATCTCAAAAAAAGCATTTACTTTACATGCATTTGAATCAATCATAATATTGAAAGAGCAAGCATAATGATTAATGGGGGTGAAAAATATTGAAGGAAAAAGCCTCGAAGCACTCAAATCAATGTACTTGGTTGTTTTTAGTCATGAATAGAAGCTCGGATTGCAGAATATTTTACTAATATATCTTTTTCTTTGTATCTACGAAATTTAATGTACGTTACATCATTTAATTTAACGAAGATTCAATCACTAATTTCTTCTATTCGTTATAGTTATATTTCCCCAAAATATTCTCTAACAAACCAGGCATATAATATACATACGCATAGATGATGGTCTGAATAGAACCATGCATAAGTTCTTCTAAGCATACTGTCAGTAACACGTACCAGTAGTCTTTGAAGTTGGAAGTGCTTTCATTATTTTATTAATCTATTTTATCATAGAAAAACGAGTAATTGAAGCTAATTGATTAGATGATAATTATAATATATATTAAAAGACTTAAATAAAAAAGTCATCTAATCAATATTCTTTAATTACAATATTTAAAGACTAAAAAATAAATCGTCTAATCAATTAGCTTTAATTACTTGCTTTCCTACAATAAAATAGATAAATAAAGTAATCAGAGCAGTTCCATCTTCGAAGTATAGCGACCCGGCCCAGAATAAAGCACAAGCACTAGCTTCGCTTTTCTGTATCAAAGACCTTGAATCCTACCAACTTACCACCCTCTTTAATTCGTAGGCCTTTGCAAATTTCTTAAATTCGTAGGTGCTAGTTATGTTGGCACAGTGATCTCTCCGTTCACACTTTCGTTTTGTTTTGATCTTTAATCCTACGAAGCTTCCACCCACATAACAACATCATTTCTAGTTTATATATTAATTAACATCACTATGATCTATTTAGCTTTAGGCTACTTTATTGAATCGTAGGTGTATGCTGAAAAGAAGGACTAATATTGGCATTTGATTTGAAGAGGTAGGACATCCTCAGGATTTACGAGCTTATATTAAGCGTAGATAGAAGAATTCATTGGAAATGGCCAGGATTTATTAACATTTTTAAGAGGTTGAAACAAAAGCCTTGAGCCACCCAAATCAATATGGTTGTAATTTCTAACCAATGGACGTTACATACTTACATTGCAGATTAATCGGATTCCTATCTCATGACAAAGAAAGCTCTTTGATATGCTTCTTTTTACCAGGACAAGGCATGACAGATGATGATTTTTATTTGCAAAATCAAAAGTTTTATCCACCTCCAGGAAATAAAAAATGTGAACATTAGTATTGAAAAAACGAGGATAATGGGCTGGAAATCAGTAATATTAAGATAAGATCGAAGGAAAAAGCCTTGAAGCATCTAAATCAATTCTGAGTAATTTGTAATGAAAGAATAGTAGCTTGAAATGGACTTTTTTT
>MKYO02009609.1:6406-19406 GCA_002013955.2 Citrus medica | reverse complement strand
GGTACAATGCTCATGTAAATTATCAAGGTGTCAAATTTATTTCATTTACATGTAAGGGATTGAAAATCATCAGATTTTATTTAAAAATATTAGATTATAAGTCACAAAATTAAACACAAAAATTATTAGATATAAGAACACATATTTACTGGGGCAAGTAGGTCATTATATATCATATGGATAAAATAGTAAAGTAAAACTTATGTTGAAGCAACCTTAATGATCAAAGATGGTCAAAGAAATTTATGTGAGAAAAAAATTATAAGAAGGCTTTGATGGATTAACTGTATAATTTTTTTATTAATATGTAAATATTTTTTAAAAGTGGTGTGAGTTTACACAAATATTGAAATAAAAATAGCCCCGGCCAATGCAAGATCGGCTCAACAAAATTGTCCAAGAACTCTTCTCATTGGACGAGGAAGTCTTAGCAAGCACCATTTTTTTTTCTTTAATAGAAAATAAAGTCATTATTTGATAACGAAATGTGATCCACTAGATAAGTATATAAGTCTATTTTTTTTTTCTACAGAACACAGATTTTTTTGTTTTTCTGTAAATTCGGAGTCTATTTTTTTTTTCTACAGAACGCAGATTTTTTTGTTTTTCTGTAAATTCGGAAAAATTTATTAAACGAAAAGAAAAATAATATAATAAAATGATGATATATATAGAAATAAATTTTCATTTATAAAAGAAGAAAATGAACCTACTAGCTAGTTTACTCTGGGTAGTGCAATAGGCGCTCACATGCTTATGGTGCAGCGTCAATCTTAGTTAATTGATCTGCATTTGGTATTTAAAAATAAACCAATTTTTAATTTTTTTTGACTTGGCATTTTTTCTTTAAATTAAATACTTTATAAGAAAATAAAATTTCAACAAATTTAGGAAACTTTAGTGCCTTATAAGTGATTAATGTTAAAGTAAAAACATGTTATAATTTCAACTATTTGTGTATTTTATTAATTAATAAAATAAATTGTATTTTGTACCTTATAAATTATATTGGTGCATGGTGTATATATTCTTGTCCATGAATTGTAGAGGATACTTTATAAAATAAGGTACTTTTTTTTTTCTAAAAGTTCAAAAAAATTTGAACAATATTAATTTTAAATTTAGTGGTTGAACTTTTTTATTAAATTTTGTTGGCCTCCCTTTTTTTAAATTTTAAGGTCGAGAATTCGAATCTCTCCAAAAACATTAAAAGTTTGTATTCTTTGATTTTATAAATTGAGCATCAATTACATATGTTTTAGTCTTTGATTGTGTATTTCTGTTTGTAAATTGTATTGCAACTAATATTAAAGAGATAGTGTTTGAACTGCATGCTATATATAATAAACAATATAATCCGAGTGTCTTGCTACAGTGCATCCACCACTAGTTTTAATTATTCGTAACAAGTGTTTCGCTAATGGTAACGATATTATGGTTACATTTAACAAGTTTACGTAATATGTACTTACAAAAACAGAAGTTATATAAAATAAAAGAAATTTATTACCAACATCAAGAAAATTATTACCAGTAATGAACAAAATGACGGATGCTCAATACATCTATTGCATCGTGGTCACACCCATTGTCTGAATCTCATCTAACATAAAAGTCTATGCATTTCCGCGTCACAATCTTATCTAACAAACTCGAAATTTGGAAATGGGTGTTTTCTGCACCAGTATCATCATGTACTTCGTAGTGGTTGAAGCTCTTATCAAAATTTTAAAATATGAAAATGATGGGTTGCAGAGTCAAATGCTGGATTAAAAAAAATAAATAAAAAAGAGCGGATGACCCATTACATTTTGTCATGTTTTTGACTTATATTCCAACACTGGCTAAATAATAAAAATAATAATAATGACGATGTAGTAACATACTAACTATTAATCTACGACCATGAGCTATATCTATACCCTGAATAGTTGTATACATTTTAGAGAGTACTGTACTTGCATGGTAATGGATGCTTAATATTTACTAAATATTCACGAGAATCACGACCAAACACATTTACACCTAACCATTAGACGTGAAATGATTTATTGGTTTGAATCACATTTATATATGTATAGATATTTTTCAATTCAAGATTTTAAAATGCAGGAAAGTTTAGGAAAACTTTAAAATCTTGCGGTTTTATAGTGTTAATTTATAATGCTTTAAAACCGTACGGTTTTAATTTTTTTTTCGACCTTTTTCTCACTTTAAAATACCTTACCAGAAAACTCAAAATAACAAGCCCTTGCAAGTCCATGAAGCCCCTAAGGTAGATAGGCTAAAAAATGGCAAAATATCAGTTTCCTTTCCTAAAGAAATCAGGCCAGTATATCCAAGTGAAAAATTCCAAATTAAAGGCATCCGATGTCTTGCTCGCACATGCCATGAAAATCCTGTTAAGCCAGATTTATTGGTGTAATCAATGTTCCAGAAACTGGATACGAATCTCTGAGGGGAATATCTAATGATTTTGCTACAGTCAAATGGATAATCCAGAAGAAAAATTTGACAAAATTTGGAACCATAGAAAAAGCTATTAATTGAAGCAATATCAATGCTTTAGAACAAAATAAAGCATTAGAAGAAATTATTGTTCAGCAACAACTGGTAGTCCAAGGGCAGGAGTTACAGAAGCAAATCAAGAAGACTCGAAAAGCTCAAAGATTTACAAGCAAACAACGGTCAGAACGACATGACCAACCCAGAAGAATAACAATGTTGGCATGGACAAGAGCATATAGTGATGAAGTGACAAATGTGTAGAGTTACATGCGTGGAGTTGTAAAGTAAATTTCTTAGAGATAAATATGTATTGTGTGATGTCACATAAAGTAATGATAAGTCATAAAGTAAATTCTTTTAGGATAAGATGTAATGATGTAAATAGTAAAAGAAGATTCCTTCGGTGCCTATAAAAGGGAATCCTTAGTAGTGTGCTGGATCATTGAGTCTTTGAGTCTTGAGTTGTAGTAAAGAGTCCTTGGGTGAAATTATATTCTCTTTTCATGTAATAAAATCATCCTTCGTGTTTTCTTATTTATCTTTTGGTATCAGAGCCAGTGCTCCCAAAAAGGAGATTTTAAAACCTTCTATAATAAAAGAGAAATTACGATACTAACCTTATCACGCTGTTACAACCTTACTATAACACAAAAAAAACGTGAAATAAATTAACTAAAAATAAATTAATAAGAATAAAAAAATTAAAAAGAAAAAAATAACTTAAAATTGAACTACATAATTTTAAAGAAGAGAAAAAGAAAAGAAATTCTTACCTCTAAATCCAGATTCACTTTTTTAAATATGAAAAAAATTACAAGAAAACAACTAAAAGAAATTATTTACAAAAATTAATTCTACAAATTAAAATAACTTATCTCCCCGGCAACGGCGTCAAAAATTTATTGTGTAAATTTTATTGAACTCACAAGTGCACGAATATATTGTAGAATAGATTAATGGTGATGAGTGTCGATCCCACGATGAGGTGAATTTTAATTATTTGTAGAATTAATTTTCTAAGTGGGTGGTTGGATTTACGGCAAAAATGATTTGGAATATCCTAAAATGTAAATTGAAATGACAGAATTAAATTAAAGTGGAAACTATTATAATTGAAGCGCTTGGGTATCTGGATCTGCATCAACACGCACCATGGGCTGAATATTCCTTATTAGCGCCAATTAAATATGAGGGGGATATCCACTCCTCATGAACCACGCTCTAATCAATATGGTGCTAAGGGCTTATCGTGCCAAATAATAATAATCTTGTACTAGGGAGTCGGTTAAGTTAGTGCGGTATCTAGACAAGATTATTACTATCTGTCGACGAAAAGTCAAAATATCCACAATAATTAGAGGGGAAGAAAAAATAAATTTACCAAATAAAACTCATGGCACATGTTGAGACTTCACTTTCAACCCAAACTTGAAAGAAAATTAGTTACTTATAATTGAATTAGGGGTAAAATGAGAATTTATTAAAATACGTAGAAAATACAAGATGGAGAAGGAATTACAAAAAATGGAGTAAAAAAATGAATTCAGGGATGCCAAATTAGGGGGAAAACCCCATTTTTATAGATACATTGAGTAAATTATGATTGTCGGATTAAAAATATTTTGGACGCGCAGGATTGCACCACGTATCAACAATACACGGTTTGACCATGCGGTTTGAATAGTAACATGGTTTGACCACAGGTTTGCATAATGACGCGGTTTGAATAGTGCGATGGCTTGAATAATGATGCGGTTTTGTTGTAAATAATTTTGTGTATGTGCATGTACTGTACGCAAAATTTTTTGTCCACTAACATGCTACAATGTCACCAATCAAAAGTACATAAGAATTTTAGTCCAATAGAATTGTGTCACCTCATCAGTCAATGCCACATTATCGGTCAATGTTACATCATCATTCTGTATATGTGAACAGTGTCGTGAATAGTAACATGAACAATACCGTACATGTGAATAGTTCCGTACATGTGAATAGTGCCATTGTTTCTTTTATTCTCCTCCTAAAGTTATTTATTGTCCTGAGTTCAAGAGTGATGTCTGTTTTGCTGTCTGATCTCTCGTTTATTGTGAAATGACCATGATACCCTTAAAATACATAAAATACTTAATTAAAATAAAACACACATAATTAAATCACAAGAGACTTAAATACATAAAAGTAAGGGTGTTAGTAAGACTTGAAATGTAAAATGATGATTTTCTCCTTATAAATATACACTTTCTAACACTTAAACATTGCAGAGGGGTAGAGGCTGTTGCCCAATGGCCAACTCGAAAAGGATGAAGTTCGTTAAATATCAAAACACATAATCCTTACAAACTGGAATGGGCAAAGGTTGTCTTTGCATTGTGTTTTTTTTTTCTATTTTTCGAGCGAGAATGCCCACCAAATTAGCCAATTCTTGATATTGATTTTGTCTTTCAGTATTGATTTTTTTGGAATTCCCTTTTTTACCTTGATTTTCTGTTGAATTGTTTTATATATGCTTCACATGTTATCTTTATTATTTCCTACTAATTAATTTTGTATTGTAAATAATCTATTTGCTGGACTTCTAGAGTGAGCAAGTTAATTTGGCTTGATTAGGTGTATGTTATAATAGCTTTTATGGTTTGTTGTAGGTAATTCTAATTGTGTTCTAAATAAATTTCAATATGATTAGATCTTGATATGTGTAAAGGATAACAATCTGCTTCACATGTTATCTTCAATCTGCTACACATGTTATCTTTATTATTTCCTGCTAATTAATTTTGTATTGTAAATAATCTATTTGCTGGACTTCTAGAGTGAGCAAGTTAATTTGGCTTGATTAGGTGTATGTTATAATAGCTTTTATGGTTTGTTGTAGGTAATTCTAATTGTGTTCTAAATAAATTTCAATATGATTAGATCTTGATATGTGTAAAGGATAACAATCTGCTTCACATGTTATCTTCAATCTGCTACACATGTTATCTTTATTATTTCCTGCTAATTAATTTTGTATTGTAAATAATCTATTTGCTGGACTTCTAGAGTGAGCAAGTTAATTTGGCTTGATTAGGTGTATGTTATAATAGCTTTTATGGTTTGTTGTAGGTAATTCTAATTGTGTTCTAAATAAATTTCAATATGATTAGATCTTGATATGTGTAAAGGATAACAATCTGCTTCACATGTTATCTTCAATCTGCTACACATGTTATCTTTATTATTTCCTGCTAATTAATTTTGTATTGTAAATAATCTATTTGCTGGACTTCTAGAGTGAGCAAGTTAATTTGGCTTGATTAGGTGTATGTTATAATAGCTTTTATGATTTGTTGTAGGCAATTCTAACTGTGTTGTAAATAAACTGTAATATGATTAGATCTTGATATGTGTAAAGGATAACAATGTTATATTTTCATGTGTTTTTTTTATTTTGTAATTTTTATCACAAAGAATTGGTTGTGAAGATCCTATTTCATATGTTTTTATTTTGGTGAATGATTTATTCTTTTCTTTTTTCTTCAATATTATGATTTCATTTCCATGTTTTAATAGAAATTATTAAACTATCTATATTTAATTAGACCTTTTTTTTCTTATTTATGTCAAGAAAGTGGCTTAATTCTACAGATATGACATCATACTGAGTAATTTTTCTAGAATTATAAGTATGATAGTGGCTTAACTCCATGATTTGAGTATTTTTGCTATTATTTTTAAATGTTATTTTTCTTTAAAAAAAAAATTGTAAAAGAGAACGGGTGACTTGATTGAATGGTCCACACTGATTAACAAGATATAATAATACTAAAATATTTTCTTTTCAATTGGTTTGTAATGAGGATGGTTTCATTTCTATTGTTCAGATTAACAGGCTCTTGCACGTTGAGGAAATTACACTGTTTATGCCATGAAAGTGACTTGATTATATAAATATGACATTATATTGAATAATTCCAGTAATATAACAATTCATTAAAAATAAGTCGTAAATATCCTTAAAAGATGATATTTATTCTCCATTTTACCCGACCATTATTCATCTCTCTTTACCCAACCATTACCAATTCTTGACTAATAACTACCCATACTTGACCTTTATCTAAAAATTACACAATCTTTTACCTTACTCCTATGACATTTATATTCGTACTTAATTTTTATTGGACTTTGATTGTGTGTTTTTCTAACTTCTTGGGTTCAAAAAAATTGGAAAAGAGATCATATATTTTGAAATTAGATACTTTTGGTGGCATAACTTAAGCAAATGAATTATGTTACATCAGTTTATAGAAAAATAATAATTATAAAAGAGTTTATATGATAAATAAAAATAAAAATTAAGATGCGAACATATATACATGCAAGGAAGATGCAGCTCGACTTTTAGTCTAATTGACCTGCCCTGAATTTTCTAGGCTTTGACCCAAATTTAAGAGGTCTATGATTAGGCTCAAGCCTAAATATTAGAGCCTGATTAAATTCGGATCAGGGTTCTGGCTCTACATTCTCGACTCAACCTAACCTGACCTAACCTTAAAACTTAAAAAAAAATTTATGTTTATTTTATGTTTATTATTTATGTAATAATATGGTTGAAACCTTGAGTAATTTTTATTTTTATGTTACTTTAACAATTTCTAAAGCTTTTATATTTTAATATATATGGGGAGCCTATGTTCATTTTTTAAATTTTAAATTAATTAAAAATAAATAAAAAACTATGATCGAGCCCAGGCTTTCAAATAATTGGGCTTTTTTTGGCTTGAAAATTTTTATTTTCAGTTATAAGGTCGGGCAATAAGATTATTTTCATTTTTATTTTATTTTCAATTTATTTTTTACTCTAACTCTCTAAAATTGATTAGAAGTACATTTCATTTACAATGCATGATAAGGCAATAAGATATTAAAGTCAGTGGTTAATGCAAATAAATGTACTATGACTTATTCAATACTCATTTATAGAATCGACAATTTCATAAAGGCTATTATAGTTCAGTTCTCAATATTCATTCATGTATAAGAAGCCTCATGTGATTATTATTTTTCACCTCTCTTTTAATTCTAATTAATTTGCTTACAATTCAGTTTAGAAAATATAAAATGTCAAAGAGACTTGGTTTCATCATCTTGTCTTTACTTGTAGTAGCAAGTACCGAAAGCATACTCAATCCAGTAGGATTTCTTCCTTCAAGAGTGCTTTCTCTCTGTAAGAGAGAACACCAAATGGAAGCAAAACTTGGACTTTTATGGTCCGAGAAACTGCTCACTAGTTGGGCGTAATTTTTCATTTCATTTTATTTTTTTTCCTTTCCTTTCCTTCCAACAGAAATCCCAATCTTAAGTAGGGTCTAAAGGTTTAAGTAGGGTCTGGTAGGTGGGAGAGAGTTCTATCCGAAGAGGTGGGAGAGTTCGCTAGAAATAAGGGTGGATAGTCAAGCTAGGGAGAGAAATCAAGTGGTTTGGGTGGGTGCACTTCATTAAAGCCTTTATAGTCTTCTTAAAAGATTGGAAATAGACGAATTAATTAAGAAGTGCAGTGCCATAACGCTTGAAGAAGAAGACAAAGACAAGGTTATTTTTGGGGGTAAAATAAAGGAAAAAGAAGCTAAGATTATGGCAGGCTGCTTAGTAGGCAAAATCCTTACTACAAGGAGCACCGGTTATGAAGGTGTAAGGGCAGCATTACAACAAGCTTGGCATCCAGCAGGGGTGGTCAAAGTTGAAAGCTTGCGGAATAAAATCTTTATATTCAAGTTTTCCTTAGAAGAAGACAAACGAAGAGTGCTAACAGGAGGACCATGGCATTATGATCGTGCCCTTATTGTACTCCAAGAACCAAAGGGTATAGGCAATGTAACAAAACAACCATTTTCACATGTTTCTTTTTTGGTACAGCTGCATAATGTACCTCTGATGTGTATGGGTACTAGTACAATTCACGAAATTGGCTCTAAAGTTGGGAAAGTGGAGGATGTAGCAACAGATGCCACTGGAGATTGCTTTGGTGAATATGTCCGAGTCAGAATTTCAATAGATATCACAAAGCGACTAAAGAAGATTATCAAGATTCAGCAAGAAGATGGGAGAGAAATCCCAATTGGAGTGATTTATGAGAAGTTACCAGATTATTACTTTTGCTGCGGCTTCATTGGGCATCAGTATAGAGAGTGTGTAAAATATGGGGGCCAACTACAGGAGGAGATGGCATATGAGGCCTGGTTAAAAGCAGCCCCACTGATAGACAGAATGAGAAGTCAGAGGAATAAAGAGACGGGAAACAGGGAGCAAAGAAGATCACAACAAGAAGTGGTGGAATCATAGAACACAAGCACCCACAATCCCAAACATTCAAACCCGATAGGTGAAAATGGGGCAGGGTTAACCCAGAACCAGGAAGAAGAAGGTAGCTTGCAAATGAGATTGAAACACGTGGCAGAGGGGCATAAGGTAACATTAATGATTCAGGGGCAGGAACCAAAATGGCGTCAAGCTGACAACAAACATTAGGCTAGTGCAGCAGAAGATAAGGAAGATCCTAAAAACTCGAGTCCAAGAGCGGGAAACCAAAAAGGAAAAGAAAATGCGAGGGAAAGGCGTTGAAGAGGCTCTCTGAGGAAGCCTAAATGAGTTCGGATGAAGAAGTGGTGAATGATGAGTCATATTAAAAAAAGCCTAAGGGTAAATGGAGGAGATGGAAGAATCAAGCCCGATCTTCGAATAAGATGAGGAGTAACCAAGTTGAGCTCAACAATGTCAAGCGGACAAGCTGCGACACAAAAATGACAAACCCAAGAAACAAAAGACCAAGGCTGGAAAGTTTAACTAAAGGCACATCAACTCGAGCCCCAGAAAATTCTCCCTCAGCTAATATCAAGCTAAGTGGGGATAATGCAGCAATGGAAATGATGGAGATGATGGAGGTCCCAATGAAAGAGATATCGGCGGAGGCTGGATACCAGCCCTACCGAAAATAATGAAAATAATAAGCTGGAATGTCTGGGGTTTGGGGAATACCCGGACATTTCTAGCCGTTAAGGACATTCTCTGAGAGCACAAGCCTCATATTTATTTTGTTTGTGAAACAAAGATGAAGCAGGTGCAAATGTCTAATGTGGGGAAATCTCTAGGGTTTGATAATTGTTTTAGTGTAGGATGAAACAGAATGGGGGGCGGTTTGGATCTGCTTTGGAATTATGAAAGTGATATCAGCATTGTTTCGTACAGCAATCATCATATATATGCTGTGGTTAACGAGGTGAATGGGAAGAAATGGAGATGCACTGGCATATATGGCAACCCGGAATCAATGCAAAAAAGGCATACTTGGACGTTACTAAGGAGGCTGGCTGGTTTATTTAACTATCCTTGGTTATGCTTTGGCGATTTAGACGAAATTTTGAACTTGAATGAAAAGCTAGGGGGAAACGATAGATGCTTGAATATGGTGGCTGATTTTAGAGAAGCAGTCAATGATTGTAGCTTGGTAGATTTAGGGTGTAAAGGTTACCCATTTATGTGGTCCAATAAGCGATATGGACCCATTTGGTCGAAGAAAGGCTAGATAGGTTTTTAGGGAGTAAGGGTTGGGAGCAATCATCTTATGAGCTTAGTGTTTCCAATCTGAATTCCTGGTACTCAGACCATAGCCCCGTTATGCTAGAAATGCAAGAGAGGACACGGCTCACTTGGCATAAGAAGAAATCTCGACGAAGATTCCACTATGAGGATATGTGGAGTCCATATGAAACTTGTAAAAGCATTGTGCAGCAGGAGTGGATGAACTGTAGAAGCTGGAGGGACGGAGACCCCGTTAATTCTTTCAAGAAAGCAGCTAATAATTCAATGGCCCAGCTGCTAGTATAGAGCAAGAAGGAATTTAATGGCAGAAAAGTGAAGCTGAATCAGTTGAAGAGTAAGCTATCAAGTATGAAAGGCCATTTTAAGCAATTTGAGGAAGTGAGTGAAATTAGAAGTACGGAAGAACAGATTGAGAGGTTGTTGTTGGATGAGGAAGTGTACTGGAAGCAAAGATCTCGAGCCGACTGGTTGAAGAAAGGTGATAAAAACACGAAGTTTTTCCACTTAAACGCGTCATCCAGGAAAAGGAAGAATCGCATATGGGGGATCAAAAATTCGCAGGATGAATGAATTGAAGATAGTGAGAAGATTGAAAAGGTTTTCTGTGAATATTTTGAAGATCTTTTTGCAACATCCAGCCCTTCGGAGAGGCACATAGAGGCTGCCCTTGCAGGAGTGAAGTCGAAAGTTGACTCGGAGATGAATAACCACCTGAACATGCCTTTCACAGCGAAGGAGGTAGCAACTTCACTCTCCCAGATATGCCTAACAAAAGCTCCGGGACTCGATGGACTGCCAGCGGCCTTCTTTCAGAAGCATTGGAGCTCGATAAAACAAGGGGTCATCTCTACCTGCCTCCACATACTGAATGACAGAGGTACAATTACTCCACTTAACCACACATACATTGCTTTGATCCCAAAAATTACCAAACCACAGAGAGTGTCAAATTTCAGACCGATAAGCCTTTGTAATGTCATTTATAGGATCGTAGCCAAAACAATTGCAAATAGACTAAAACATATCCTCCATCAAGTTATATCTCCAACTCAAAGTGCTTTTGTTCCTACTCGCTTGATTACGAATAATGTTATAGTCGGTTATGAGTGTTTGCATAAGATTAGACACAGCAAGGGGAAAAAAACATGGGCTGGTGGCACTTAAATTAGACATTAGTAAGGCTTATGATAGAGTGGAGTGAGACTTTTTGAAGCACACAATGTTGAAGTTAGGCTTTTCTAGTAAATGGGTGGATTTAATCATGCAGTGTATTACTATAACCTTTTTTTCAGTTGTTATTAATGGAATAGCCACAGGGACAATTCATCCCCAAAGGGGACTCAGGCAGGGGTGTCCCTATCCCCTTACCTATTTCTAATGTGTGCTGAGGCTTTCTCAAGTTTACTTGAGCAGGGCGAACAACAAAAGCTTCTCCATGGAATTCAGTTCGACAAAGACGTGAAAATTTCCCACTTATTGTTCGCGGATGACAACCTAATCTTTACTCGAGCAACAATGGAAGATTGCAAACATTTAAAAGCTTTATTTGAGTGCTATGGCAAGGCCTCCGGTCAGATTTTTAATTTTGAAAAATCATCCATGTTCTTTAGTGGCAGCACTAAAGATGAACAGATTTTAGCCATTAAAGATATTTTCCAGCTGCAAGTGGTGTCTCGACATGAAAAGTACTTAGGCCTACCATCAATGATAGGGAGGATGACAAAGAGCTTCTTTAAGGAGACCAAACTCAAGGTTTTGAACAAAATATGCAGCTGGCAACGCATGCATTTCTCAAGTGGAGGCAATGAGGTACTAATTAAAGCCGTTGCACAAGCAATCCCATCTTATGCCATGAGCGTTTTTAAAATCCCCCTAGGGATTTGTGAGGATATCCAAAGAGCAGTGGCCAAATTCTGGTGGGGAACTGATCGACAGAAGAAAGGTATTCACTGGACGAAATGGGAAAGAATGAGTAATGCAAATGCGAGGGGTGGATTGGGGTTCCGAGACTTATCAAGCTTCAATCAAGCTTTAGTAGCTAAACAAGGGTGGAGAATTATGCAGTTGTTGGTTGATTTATATAATCAATTATTGTTAATGCCAATGTGCAAGTATACACAACAAGTAATAAAGTGATGAGTGTTCAAGATCGTCTCCACAGAGATTGATGTTACTCAAAATGTTAAAGCAATCACAATAATGCACGTCAACTAAAGACCGAAACAAACAATTACCAAATAATTCTATGTAAATAATAATTGTGAGAGATTAGAATTGAAGCAATATCGTAGTAAAAAAAACTTAATTAAATGTATCCAAAGTTCAATTGAGAAGATAGTAGTTGAATGATCAAACTCTCTTAATGGGGTGACTGTTGTTTACCGAATTAACACCAGTTGTTATGATAAGTGCTGCAGCACTGGGTAGAACAAATCTGCATCCACAGCTGTCGCATGTTGGAAATCTCATACCTTTAAATCTACTAACAATGACCAGTTGCTCATAAAGTTAATGTATGGCTTTATAATATTTAATCTCTCTACCCTACAAGGTGAACACCTATGTCTAAGATATCACAAATCTTAATTTCAAGCATTGCCCTTATGGGATTTAAGATAACCTAATCCAGGAAACTCAACTCAAGAACAAGTAATACTCTAATAATGTCTGCTAAGACATGCCCTTTTGCTACTCTATCTTAACTGAAACTATTAAATGGGTGGTCAACCGAAATAACAATTATGTCATAAAAACTACTAGAGTATAATGCTACAGCATTATCATAACATCATATAAGAACAGTCAAGAACCCATTGGATTATTTGTCAATCAACTACAAGTAAATTCAGTTCATGTTCTGAATGAGAAAAATAAACATAAATATATTGATCGCAGAATACATCCAATCAAT
>MKYO02009598.1:648-16093 GCA_002013955.2 Citrus medica | reverse complement strand
TTTTTTTTTTGCAATTAAAATAAAATCTTTTGCTTAGAAAAAAAAATGATAGCTAAGCTCGTTAGAAATGGAGAAGAAGAAGGGGTGTTTTTGTGTAATCAAACTTAAAGGGGTATTTTTGTCATTAGATAAAAAAATCAGATGGAGGTGTTTAAAATAACTAAAAAAACTAACGAAATTGGGGATGGGGTGTAACATATTAATTTTAATGGGTGCAGAATGTAAAATATCAATTTATTTAGGGATTGATTAAAAATTTCACTTAATAAAAAAAAGCAAATTGGAGCCTAGGTGGACGGGGACCAATATTAAAAAATGAGTAATGACATTGATTTTACAAAAATGGCGGTAGGAAACAGCTTCTGAAGATACTATAAATATCAGTGAAGACTGAACACCACAGCATTAGTTACTGTTAAAATGTCAAGCTTTTAGAGGACCCTCCCCAGTGCTGCTTGTCTAATCATTTTCTCTTTTAGTTTCCTCTTGTTTCTTCAAAAAATTTGGGTTGGGTAATTGGGTCAAAAATAAAACATAAAAACAAAGTGAACACCAGAAAATCCATCAGGTTAATTTTCTGGCAAAATGCCCATGTCTCCTCTCTTCACGTGATGTGGCATCGCCGTTTTGTCCCTTGGACTTAGTTGCAATTTTCACTCTGGATGGCTGGCTGCATCTCTCTTTCAAAAATTATATAACCTGTAAATTTTCTTTGAGTGATTCCAGACGTCCGATAGTTTGAATATTCCTCCTCATCTGAATGGAAAGAGAGTTTGTTGAATGAACACTAACTAACTTCCAAAATCTCACGAACAGTTTGATTCGACTTTTAACAGTTAGGTTTGCGTAGTTGCAATAGCAAGGCATGTTTATCGGTTCAGATGGATCACGAATGACATATATTATACCATACAAGTTGGGGTCCACGCCGGGAAAGGAGACGCCATTGGTGCCTAGAATCATGCTAATTGCATCAACGAAATGTCATCATCATACTTCACGAACTTGGAATTTTTTAATTGCTAATGTTGTCTCTGACCATTAGATGTTGATCGCACCTTTCTGCTTCGATCTGATCTGATCTGACGGACTCGCCGTGGGGGTCCACCCTACACTTTCACATGCAATTTCAACCGCCTTGTCCTAACCTCTAAATTTTTCTTCTCGCGGTGATCTTTTCTTTTTTTTGTCCCTTTTTGTTTTAACTAATTAATCAAACAAAATTATGACTATTTTAATTAATTGATAATTTGGCGTAATGACATATGATGAATATTTTGCACCACAAACTCAAATGCGCATACTTAAACAATTAAGAAAATCTATTGAACTTCTTAACTAGTTAAGTAATATTGTTTGCGAAAAAAATTATGGAGAAGAAAGAACAGTATAAACCAAATAATAAGTATACTATTAGTAAGAGTGTTTACAAGAGAGATTTAATTAATAGCTTACATGTATGCTTGAGTTGCACTTACTTGTTGCTTGCTATGTCTCTCAAATAACAAATGCTAAGCCCTAAGAGGCTTGCCAAATTCCTGAATATTCCAAGTTTAGAAAGTTTTCAATCGATTATTGAGGATTCTTATACCTAGCATGGCCTTATTGAGATCAAGGGAATACTATGTATAAGGTAGCTATAAGCTACACTAACCTCATAAATTTTAAAGAATTCCTAGCTATGTACAAGTCATGAGGATGTTGTTAAAATATACTGAAAACTTTTAGAATCAAACCAAACTAGCACACTTGAAGAATCAGTTTACCCCCTTTACTGAAATACCTGAGCGGTTCGCGACTGTAGGCTTGATTAGCTTTTGAAGTTTGAACACAATGATAACAAGGGCCAGAAGGCAGAAAGGAAGTGTGAAAGTGAAGCAATGTATTTTTCTTTCTTTTCTTTTTTTTTTCTTTTTTCCCAAAGATATAAAGAAGTTGTCGGCCTATGGAACAATAATAATAATAATAGTTAGTGTGCTGTCAACTTTTAATTCTGCTTTCAAATTAAGAAACCAGTTAATTTGAATTGGCGCCGCCGTGAGCTTGTAACTAGTGATGTGCAGCTGCTGTACTTTGAAAATGATGGCGCCACGTTTCGCTACTGATCTATACATCCACCACTACCAATTTGTGGTGGAATTAGCTTTCATGATCGTGACTCACCCCACTACAGCAATTATAGATTTTAATCCCTAATTAGCCATGCACAAGCCATTTGTTTAATTAACTTTTGACTACAAACACCAGTAGCCAGTAGGTAACGAGTTTTGACCATTATTCTGTTTTATTTTATGCAGAGGCAGAGCAATTCACTATCTAAATTTCATTTGGTTTATTTACCTCTTTACCTTCATAATCCGCCCTCGTATAACGAAAATTAACCTTTTTTAACTGTCAGCTCTGCGGTAAAGCCACCCCTGTCTGTCTCCTATTTAGTTTTACATTTGTAACTACAGTTCTACTTCCAAGTACTTCAACTTTAACTTCTCTCTCAGGATTCTCGTCGCCCTCCTCTTACTATCCCTTTAAAGCTAAGATG
Organism: Citrus medica; assembly: GCA_002013955.2. Taxonomy (NCBI): domain Eukaryota; kingdom Viridiplantae; phylum Streptophyta; class Magnoliopsida; order Sapindales; family Rutaceae; genus Citrus; species Citrus medica. Next base: position 13,554 of record MKYO02009598.1, on the reverse strand, counting down.
TTTCCGTTTCAAAGTCACCATGGTTCATACCAGAACTACTGGTCTCATCAAAACAGCTTTGTTCAAGAACCCAACTGGCCGGGAACGTTAATCAACGGTGAAGGTTCAATCATGAGTAGTACTTCATCGGCCTCAAAGGTGGAGAAGAAATCAACTTCTGATGCATGCAAGAGTCACAAGGAAGCTGAGAGGAGGCGCAGGCAGCGTATCAACTCTCATCTATCCACTCTCCGCACGCTCCTCCCCAACACCATCAAAGTAAACGTTCTTGATCAATATTCAATCCTCTTTATCGTCTTTTTTTGTTGAATCTTGAGGCTATTTTCGGGATATTCTTTTTCTAAATGTTAAGTTTTTGTTTGTGAACAACAGACGGACAAGGCTTCGTTGCTAGCAGAGGTGGTGCATCACGTGAAGGAGCTGAGAAGCCAAGCTACGGACGTGGCGGAACGTGATTGGAACTCATGTTGGAGCAGCAGCAGCAGTGGATCGGAGGAGGAGTCATGGCCATTTCCGGGAGAAACAGATGAGTTGACTTTGACTCCTTATTCTGATAATGGAATTGAAGAGAGGCGGCAGGAGCAGCAGCTTATAAAAGCGACTTTGTGTTGCGAGGATAGGCCAGGACTAAACCGGGAGTTGACCCGGGCCATTTCATTGGTCCGAGCTAGGGCGGTCCGGGCTGAGATGATGACGGTTGGTGGGAGAACTAAGACCGTGGTGGTGATGGAATGGGTTGGGGGAGGTGGAGGAAATGAGGAAATGGCGGTTTTGCAAAGGGCTTTGAAAGATGTTGTGGAAAATCGAGCCTCCGGTTATGGCCTGGGCCGAATCGGATCGGTAATTAAACGGGCCCGGGTTGGTGGTTTGGTTGACGAATGTGATCATCGTGATTAGGCTTTTGTGATGTGTTTGATCATGGTCCGTGCGATTTTGTAAAAATTAAGAGGCAAATGAACTAGTTCATATTTTCTTGTTCGCCAAAAAAGAAAGAAAAATTGTTGGTCCAATGTGTTACAAGAAAAGAGATGCAAAGCTGTTTAATTACTCAATGTTGGTCGTCGAATATTTTTAGTAAACTAGGGGTTATAGAATAGTTGGAACGTTTTTATATTATACGGTATATTAAAGTATATGGAGTATGGACGGTGCACTTTCTGCAAGCGTAATGTAATTACTAATGAGAATGGAAAGGAGAGGCTGCTTTGTCTCCAAAAAAAAAAATAATAATAATAGTAATAAAAATAAAATAAAAAGGCGTTGTTAGTTTTCACCTTTCACTTTCACTTTCAAGGCCCTCCCTCAGTCGTATGCCAACAGTACTTCTCGTTATTTTCACATTTTAAATAAAAAAGAAAAATCTAAAGAAATATTGGAGCATGCACATACCACAAAGATTGGATAAACATTGGCCACTGGTAATTGGATAAGCTTGCGTGTCGTGTTGCCTTCCCAGCTCAATTATTATTATTATTTCTTTTCGTAGCTCAAAACGTTTCGATAGCTTGTCTGTACGATCACCGATTAACGTTTAACGACTTTCCAGTTTCCAGTTAGCAAAGGCGGGAAGATAAAAATGGTCTACTCAATCCGTAAGTGCTAATAACTAAGCTTTATTAGAGTTGAAATAAAATGATCCTAAATGAAATTTCTCGATATTTTGTTGATGATGATATTTCATCAGGATCAAAATCTCGTTCTATTATCTCGTCCATGGCAGCTCTAAAAACTTCCGTTGAATCTACATTTGCCAGTTCTCCCATAAACCGCCCGGCTGGTTCAAAGACTGTGAGTTATATGTTTATAAGATTTGGTTGCAAAATTATTATCACATCTTGATCCTGGTGCTTTCTCCTTTTTGATTTAAAGATGAAATTGGAGAAAATTCGTGATGCCCAGCAAGGATTTACTCCTGTATTGAAGTAAGTCCTTCTGTAGTATTTTCAACAATATAAACAAAGACTTTTAATATGTATATACGTGTGTGTGTGTATTATCTCATCTGATGCTACAGTTCTGCCACACATCTTGAAAAACAATTTCAATTTGAATATTATAAATTTTAAAAACTTGTGAATTTTGTGCATTCTCTTTCGTATGTATTGCACCATCCATCTGAATGGCAAGCCATCAATCAGTTTAAGGGGGCGTTTGGAATTGAGGTGTTGTAGCTTTTAAGCTACAGGTGTTGTGATAAAAAAAATTATAATTATGAAATAAAAATTAATAATATATAGTAAATATAAATTTTAAATAATAATTTTATTTAAAATTATTAAAGATATAATAAATTTTATATTATACAAGTGAAAAATTATATCAACATAATTTAAAAGGTACAACAGTTAGTGTTTATCAAATATTTTAGTACTGTAACTTTTAAACTACAGCTGTCTAACCTCAATCCCAAACACACCCTAAATATGGCTCCCAGAACTTTATATCACTGCACAATAACTTTTGCTTTCGGCTCAAAAGATAATGAAGTATTGCAACACGTTTTACTCTGTGAATAAAGAACGGGCTTCTTCATTTGTAGGAGAAGATCATTTTCGAAATTAGAGACTTCATCTTCAAGCACTGCCGCAGCACTGACTCGAGATCGTACAAGCTATAAAGTGCAAGATGTGGCCAAATCTTGCGGTGGGTTGGACTATTTTGAAGAGATGAAACAGAGGTTTCTCAGCTTTAAGAAGAACAAATATTTGTGAGTAGGCGCCGCAGTTTTTATGTTCTCTGTGATAGCAATGTGCTTTTTGTCAGTTTGGTAACGTGATGCTTAATTTGGACAGCGAAGAGTTGGAGCATTTTCAAAATCTTGCCAAAGCTCAATCACCAAAGGTGATCATCATTAGTAAACAAACTCATCCTTCCGTTGCTTTGAGTACACTTTAGCATTTAACTCTGTTTAAATTGACAAGTTGGAGAACAGTTTATGGTGATTGCTTGTGCAGACTCTAGGGTATGTCCCTCTTACATCCTCGGACTCCAACCTGGAGAAACTTTTATGATTCGTAATGTTGCTAATCTTGTTCCCCCGCTTGAGGTATCTGTATAATAACATGTCTAAAGTGTTAACTATAGTGTTTGCAAAGTTGCAATATGAATGTTTAAATGACTTTGCCTAATTTTCCCAAATATAACGCAAGTAATTATTCCTTTACTTGCAGAATGGACCATCAGAAACTAATGCCGCCCTCGAGTTTGCAGTCAATACACTCGAAGTAAGTTAAGACTGCCTATATTGAATCTTCCAATATTTCTGACAAGACAGAAGTTTGATTTCTTACATGACTCCTTTTCCGGGATCTGCAAAATTGTTAATGCCTTGTATAGGTTCAAAATATATTAGTTATTGGACATAGTGACTGTGGAGGAATTCAAGCCCTTATGAGAATGCAAGACGACGTAGACTCAAGGTTTTGATACATCATTCATCTTTCCAATTTCTTGTGCACCTGCAGCTTCTGATAATTAAATCTTACTGGAAGTTTTGCTTTACATTCTCATTGCAAATTTGATTTGTTCTTTCAGACAAAGCTTAACTGAAAACTGGGTTGTGAATGCTAAAGTTGCCAAGTTTAGGACAAAAGCTTATACAGCCCACCTTAGCTTTGACCAACAATGCAGGCATTGCGAGAAGGTATGTTCGGAATTCGCCACCAGAAACCAGTGCATTGATACTAATCCAAGATTTAATTGATAAACTCAAGCATAACTTTTGCTAAGATATAGTTAACTTGTTAACTTGTGACAGGAATCGATCAACCGTTCAATACTTAACTTGTTAACATACCCATGGATAGAAGAGAGAGTCAGGAAAGAGTTACTATTTATTCATGGAGGATATTATGATCTTTTGAATTGTACATTTGAGAAGTGGACACTGGATTACAAGGGAAGCAAAGTTGATGAAGAAGAAGTGGGCAGACACTCCATCAAAGATCATTCATTTTGGTCCTGAATTTTTTTTTCCCCCCTTTCTTCTTCTATCATTTACTGTACTGTAACTATTATAGATGTATACAATGTAAGCAATTTGTCACTTTCTAAAGTTACTTAACAAGTAATAAATTCAAGTCCATAAGCTCAAAGAGAACAATATGCCAGTTGCCGAGCTGAACAAAAAATTTTCTGTCACAAAACTAGAAATCTAGAATTACTTTGCTGCAACTTCGTATTATAAACAAATCTCCTGTGAATCTACCGGGTGGTGATATCAGTTTGCGGTACACATGTAAGCATTAATCGGAATGACCCAAACTAAAAGGCCATTGTTGAAACATTGGAGGTCTATCTAGTCACTAGACAGCAAACATTAAAATCAACATGTCCTTTATTATTATTTTTTCCCTTGAATGTGTGACATTAATTTTTAACAACACATCGGGATACAGCAATGTGCATGGGTATGACTTCAATTCTGCCCAAATGTTAGGGGTCAAAGTATAATTAATAAAAATTACACATAACGCGCACAAATTGACAAATAAGACTTGAAACTCATCAACAAACGAAACAAGCATCAACTCAACACAGCAAAAGCATCAGATCTTAAGTTCAATTTTGCAGCAGGAAAAATGATATCGCAATTCTTCGTACTCTCTCAACGAGGCGATAACATCGTCTTCCGCGACTGTGAGTTCTGTCTCCTTAATTTTCTGTCGCAATCTCTTTCTTCATTCATTTTAATTTTGACACCTGTAGCTCGTTGATCTGGATTAAATTACTATGAAGCTAGATTCGACGCGATTCAATTCATTATAAGAGCTGTAAAACGACAATAATTTTCACCGTATTAGGGGTTTCTTACGTTGTAGTTACTAATATCTTTTAACTGTAGATCGAGGCGAAGTTCAGAAAGGAAGCGCGGAGATATTTTTCCGTAAAGTGAAGTTCTGGAAAGACGATGGAGAGGAAGAGGCGCCACCTGTATTTGTAGGTATTATTTGTAATAATGAACGCTAGGCAATAATAATATGTTTTATTAAGCGCGATCAAAATTCTCTAGCAATTTGTTTCAATTTTTAATTTCAATTCTCTGATTTCAATCTACATTTTAAATTTGTTTCTAAGTTTCGTTACTTCTGTTTGCAATATAATCCATGAAATTGATAACTGATTTTTAGGTTAGTTTATTGATGTTTCTAATTATTCTTTGTTTTTGATTGATAGAATGTGGATGGTGTTAACTACTTTCATGTCAAAGTTGTTGGATTATTGTTTGTTGCAACTACGAGGGTTAATGTGTCACCATCTCTGGTGTTGGAGCTTCTACAAAGGATAGCTCGTGTCATCAAGGATTACCTTGGGGTTCTCAATGAAGATTCACTGCGAAAGAACTTTGTGCTTGTCTATGAATTGCTTGATGAAGTCATCGTAAGTTTTTGTGTGATTCTTCATATCCTTTCGGTGGTTTATTTCTTGAGCAAAGTATTATGATTTGCAGCCTTTTAATTTGCCATTCATATGCTTATCAGGCCTGATTTATAGCTTAGTCTACAACTGTAGGAGCTCTTGGATGCTTGATAATTTCCTCAACTGCAGCCTGTTGTCTTTTCATGATATTTATCCACTAGTCATGAGCAGTTGTTCTAAAATTTGAATCTGTCAAGTGTTAGTGCTGATTGTACAGGACAAATTTGTTCAGGATTATTCCATTGTGATGTAGCTTATACTAATCAGTAGGAACATGTTGTAGAAAAAAGTATTAAGTGTCTCTTTCTGTTTACGAAGTATTTAGAATGTCTTTCACAAAACTTGTTAACCCTTGTTACTTTACTCATGTTTGATTATTCTTCAATTGGTGTCTTCGAAATATCGACTATTGTCTTTTTCCACCAGGATTTTGGTTATGTGCAAACAACGTCTACTGAAGTGTTGAAGTCCTATGTATTTAATGAGCCAATTGTGGTTGATGCTGCACGCCTGCAACCACTAAGCCCTGCTGCTATTTTTATGGTATGTTGTCGTCTAATCAATCACATTCTCTAGTATATTGTTAACTTGATAGTCAACTTGCACATATGATTTGATTAACTCTAAGAGTTTGGATTTCATGCAGCAAGGGACCAAACGAATGCCAGGAACAGCTGTAACTAAATCTGTTGTGGCGAATGAGCCTGGAGGTAGGAAGAGAGAAGAAATTTTTGTGGATATTATTGAGAAAATTAGCGTGACATTCAGCTCAAGTGTGAGTAGCCATGTCTCCATTTGACTTCAATTTCTATAGTGATTTTCATGCTATTATCACTTTATGTGTGGATGAATTTTTATTTTTAAGCATTTGTGGTGCAATTTAAACAAACCAACCTTGATAATTTACAATTAAGTTTGTCAAGAATAAATCTTATCATCAACTAGTAGCTTTGGAAAAAGATAGAGACTACATTAATTTCATAGTCTTTGTCTCTAAGCTTAATACTAGAAGGATTCTCATTCAGGCATCCTTCTTATTTGCCAGCTCTCTTTATTGATGACGAATCGGCCCCTAAAGTAATATGTCTTGTTATATCATTTAGGTTATTGTTCATACAAATTCTATGTTTATCATTTTTTTTTTCAGTTTTAATATATATTCATTTACATCATTAGTTATTACGTTGTTTCATAGCTTTCAATCATGAATTTCATTTTAAAGCCAAGTAATGATGTTTTAACAGGGATATATTCTGACTTCTGAGATTGATGGCACCATTCAAATGAAGAGCTACCTCACTGGAAACCCGGAAATACGTTTGGCTCTTAATGATGACCTGCTCATTGGGAAAGGCGGAAGATCAATCTATGGTACTGAATCTTATACTGTCTTTGTGACACTTTGCAAGTCTATTGCCTTTATGAAAATAAAAGAATTGACATGAAGATTTTTAATTTTTTAAGCCACAGTTGTTTTTCCATGTGGTTAAAAGTTTAGTTTATATTGGTTTGACAGCTTTTATTATGGCTTTCCAGTCCGTTATTGAAATTATGCTTTTGAAGTTTGTTCTAAGATGGCTATTGCCTCTCTGTGCCAGCAATTAGTATTTAGATATGCTATTGTGGTTTCTTAAAACGTATAATTTAACGGTTCTTATTAATTTCATTTAAAATCTCTCTCTCTCACCCTGCCCTCCCCTCCCCCCCCAAAAGAAAAAAGCCTTTTGCAAATCTCATCAGGTTCTTCTTTCCGTGACAGATTACAGAAGTTCAACTGGGTCAGGAGCTGTGGTACTTGATGATTGTAACTTTCATGAATCTGTACGTCTTGATAGTTTTGATGTGGACAGGACTTTGTCCCTGGTGAGTGAAACCATGAAGATGTGGCTTTGATAATTGTATATAAATTGAAAAGATAATCTATTTCTATGCTGTTGTGTAAAAATTTGTTTAATTCTACTTTTTGTGTCAGGTTCCACCAGACGGTGAATTTCCTGTTATGAACTACCGAATGACCCAGGAATTCAAGCCTCCTTTTCGTATTAATACATTGGTTGAAGAAGCAGGAGCCCTTAAGGTGACTTTTGTCTTTGTTTATGGAATATTTAGAAAACAAGCAGACATGACGCAAGTAAATTTTATTGTGCTGTAACTGTGGATGCCTTGGCTTATTTCTTGTTATTGCCTTATTATTCTCTAGAATATGATCTTTAGCTAAACCTTGACTATGATGCTCTGTGATTGTATAGGCTGAAGTGATCATTAAAATAAGTGCTGAATTCTCCGCAAGCATTACTGCCAACACAATTGTTGTAGAAATGCCGCTGCCAAAATACACTACCAGGTACTATTTTTTCAGACGCCATGTCTTATTCGATGATGTCACTGGACGATTTTTTCTTTGCATCTCCTAGAACTCTTGATTAGATAATTCATGTTCAGTTAAAGTATTCATTTTGTTTTATGGTTTTAACATGTCGCAGTTATCAGCATTATTCCTGTTTTTGCTACTTTATGCAGCCTATTCATTCTTTTCTGGATTTCTATTGATATTCTGAAAAAATTTGATTAACCCTTTGCTCCAATGCATATACTCAGAAATAGATAGATGGACTTATAATGCACTTTTTACAGAAAACAGAAAACAGAATGTGAATTTGTTTTTAACTTATTGGAATGGTTTAGAGATCATGGTTCATTTTTTGTAGTTGCAGATGGTGAATCCACGCAGGTTATACTGCCTTTTCTGACCCTTTTAGAGGAGTCATGTTCAGAAAAAAAAAATGGTTTAGAGAATGGTTTCATAGGCAGATCATTTATATTATTCTTTGTATGTTTATATTTAACAGTAAATGTGCTCACTTTTTTGGATGATCATTTCTACAGAGTGAGTTTTGGGTTGGAACCTGGAGCAGTTGGGCAAAGAACAGATTTCAAGGAAGCTAATAGGAGACTTGAATGGGGTCTAAAGAAGGCAATAATTTCTTAGCAATTTCCTTATTAGTTGGTGTCTGTAAATAATTTGTCAATTAATAGTACTAGGTTTTTGCCTATGCATATTCAAAAGTGAAAACCACTGATAAGCACTATGCATAACAGATTGTTGGGGGATCTGAACATACCCTACGTGCAAAGTTGACATTTTCACAGGAATCACACGGTACTGGCTATTGACTTTTGGCAACCATCATTTTGCAAAGTTTAATTATTTTCCCCTTGTTTCCATGTGATGGCTTCTACATTATCTTTTCTGCCTCATCTTTCTTAATATAATTTCCTTTTCCTTTTCCTGCTATATTCATTGTTTGATGCAGGAAATATCACGAAAGAAGTTGGACCTGTTAACATGACTTTCACAATCCCAATGTACAATGCATCAAAGCTTCAGGTAAGATACTATGTTGAGGTTGCTAGTTGTACAACTGTATTCTTTGCTAATAAAAAGTTTCTAACTTAAATTTGTATCGAAATAAAAGTTTGTATCACCTTAATGTACGTTCACCCCTCTTATCAAAACCATCCGAGTTGCAATTTTACTGCAAGAGCAGAAGCATTAAGGTTACAGTAGGCTAAAGTATTTTGAAATTCTCAAAGTGCCTTTGTGAATGACCAGCTTCAATATGATCCTCCATGCAGGTGAAATACTTGCAGATAGCAAAGAAATCCAGTACTTATAATCCATATCGATGGGTAAGATATGTAACTCAGGCCAATTCATATGTTGCCCGGATTTGAGGGTAGAATTTCCGTCCCATTCCTACCCGATCAGTTGATGTACCCTGTTTATGTGGTGTCACTTTTTGACTACTTGTTATGGGTCAAGTGAAACGAAACTTCAAAGTTTGTACTCTTGGCTAAGTGGAACTAATCCTTGTACGATTGTATCAATGTCTGTTATATTTACTAATCTAGCATTCTCTTCATACACTTGTCATATTGTGGATTTGTCAGTTGTTAAAGTGACTGGTAATTCTTTAGTGTAAGATAAAATATCAATTAGGTGAACAAATGCTGACTTTACAAAAATTTGAGCTAAATTTGGCAGGCGCGCGCATCAACCTGTTTTATATTTGTTTTGGTAGATAGATAGAGTTAAACTAACAGCCCCGTTTATGGTGTGTTTCTGTATATAAGAAGCAGACCTCTTCTTTCAAACCATTAAATGATCCTGAAATGGCTTCTCACCTCAACTCATCCAATCTCTTCGCTCTGTTGCTCACTGCCCTACTGTTTATCAGCCGCAATGGCGTCGTTGGCTCTCGCCAACTTTTAGAGAAAACGGAGCCTGAGATTCCCGAGTTTCCTAAGCCAAACATTCCAGAGTTTCCGAAGCCTGAATTTCCACCTCTTCCTACAATCCCAACTTTTCCAAAGCCAGAACTTCCACCTTTTCCTTTTATCCCTAATTTGCCAAAGCCTGAGTTTCCATTCGTGCCTCACGCCCCTGCTCTTCAAAAGCCAGAGGTATCGAAACAGCCTGAATCGCCCCACTCTGCCTCATCTCCCTAATCTGCTGAAACGCCCCCACATTGCCGACCATTCTTCCCTCTCTCTAATACACTCGTTTGTTAAGCCCCAAGTTTCCTATACCATAGCCCCGTTTGGGACAGCTGAGCCGTGGTCCCAAACGGGTTCTATGAATATTTACAGCTGCGTTGGGACTTAGGATATTTTCTATTATATGAATGATTAGTGCAGTATTTAGTTAATATAATAGTAATGATATTACTAATAAGATTTGTAGCAATGTTATTATATATATACATATATGTTTTCCGTTGGTTTGCCATGTAAAATATCTTTGTGATTACTAGTCGATCGATGTGTTTGCTTTGAATTTGTTGTTCTCTGTATGTTAGTATATTTTGCTGGTTATTTTTCTTGTTTCTCTTCAAAGAATCCCCCTTTCAAGTCAGAACATCCAACGTTGTAGGGCAATAAATGGGATTTACTTCCTCAGTCTCTGTTGATACACAAATTTCGGACGCAAGATGAGGTCAAATACTCATAATCCCCAAATTGAAAACGTAATTAAAAACGATTTGTTTGACTACATAAGAAAACTCCAATAACTACATTAAATCATCACAGGAAGAAAAATATTCTAAACCCACCGATGAGAATATGAATTTTTTTTAAAAAAAATTCAATGAATTTTAAAAGGTAAAAAAAAAATTAAAAGTATGGCTACTGCTTCAAATCTCCAAGTGTATTCCATCGTCACTTATGATGATAACTTTTAGTTGCCCGAAAATTGCCTTCTTCTTTCCTTTTGCTTTTCCAATTGAATGAACAGACGAGAATATGAATTTTAATATCAATAACTTGTACACGCAAAGGCCTCAAGTTTCAACCATGTCTTATCAAACATCCCATTGGTTAATTCTTTTTTTTTTTTTCTCGCCGTGATGATATCACACATTCATGATTTAACCCTAAGAATACGTCCATCTAATCAAATGATGATCTTTCTTGTAACGGCGACCAAATCAATTTGAAGAAAGAAAAGGGGGGGAAAAAAAAAGGAAAGAAAAGAAGAAGTTTTACTTGCTTTGGTTTTTGCTTTTATTTACTGATTCACTAAAGCAATCTAGGTGCCTACCCTTGAACGACGCAAAGTGATTCCTGCCTCCGCATGTAAGGTGAACCTATAAAACTCAGCTGGCTATATTTAGAAGGAAACGCATCTCTAGCCCTACCAATCTAGGCATCTTGCAGCAGTTCTTTTGTTTGTTTTTAGCTAAAGTGATTTTGGGAGTATCCTTCTGTTCACCATTAATGCGACACGACAACGCTGTTTGTTCACACTCACCCTCCGCTTTTATAAAGAAAAGGAGAAACAAATTACTTGAGGATTCAGTGACATTTTACACAGATTAAAGAACTTTTTGAATTTGCTATCAATCACGTGAGTAGATAGCTCTCAGTAATTGGATCGAGTGCAAATAATTGTCGTAACGCACGGGGGATTCGAGAGTCATTTTTGTACGCGGGCAGGAAGGTGATTTACCACCGGACTAATAGGCGATCCAAGTAAAGATTGTGGCTTCTTCTCTTCATACAGTTTCTGTAACGTTGGTTGCCATTTTCCCAAGATAACAAAAGTTGAAATCGTCTGGTTTAAGTTTCAACTTTGACTTAAACGACCAACACTCTCAGAAAAAAAAAGCTTTGGTTTCTTCCACCTACTTCTTCTCCTATTTTGACACAACACGATCTCACTTTCGGCTTTTGTTGCACGTGTCGAAGTTGGTGTCCAATTGGGTACCAAGAAATTGAAATTTATGCTTTCGAAATTGGAATCCATGCCCAGTCACTAACATTCTGTACTTGCCATTCAAGTATTGGCTTTACTGCAAACTACATGGCACGAATCTTTGTTTCAATGGAAATTACGGTATCGGTATCGGTATCGGTGTCTAAGTTAAGCTAATAAATTAATGTGGAACTATTTTCTGTGCATTCAGTCCACCCATTCAAAATGCTTCTTCGGCCAAATTTTTATATTATAAAGAGCCGCAAATTGAGCCCGCCGTCCCAACAAGCATGATTTCGTAAAGGCTACTAAAATTTCGTGTTACGTTTAGGATCCTTGTGCTATCAGCTTCCACCTTTTAAGTCAATTCTTGTCTTTGAATCCAATCAATTAATTACCTTCTCCTCCTGCATGTGTTTGTATGTGAGCGAGCCTGTGATGAGTGCGCTGAAAACACCAGTGATACTGATGGCCCATATATAATAGAATTTTGGAAAATAAAAAAAAATACATTAATTTTGAAATTGACGAATTACTACGACAGTGATTATGAAAGTACGAAAATAATAGAGAAAAAATAATAATACCCGTTGTAATTCTATTGTAGAAGAAAATACGCGACGTATTGTACTTTTTATTTAGGATCGAAATATTTAAAATTTTTTTTTGTCGTTCAAATTACGGAGAGAAAATTGTTATTGTTATTATTATTATTATACTATAAATGTGTTTCATCTCTTGAAAATACGTACAAATTTTCTATTTCTTTTCGTTTTAAATACATAAAAAATTATTTGTAACTATGCATTTGTTTGAGAATTGAGATGGGGGGAATATTTTCTACAAGTTCTAGAGCTTTCGGTCCATCCTACTTGTTCCCGGATGCCCCATCATCAGTCATTTGAAGATAAAAATTGGATGACATCAATGAATGTTCCCTAAACGAGAAAAACTGGCCATTTTCGAACACGGTTTTCGCCTACGACTTTGAATTCAAATTTCTTTTTAGTTGACAGCATGCTCGAAATATCTATAAATGTTCCAATTTATCCCAATTTCTTCTAGGTGCTGTTGCTGTTTTGATTACTTTTTCTATAATCTGACGTCTCTGGGAAAATTGAATACGGAGAGCTCTAAATATATGATTTTCTTAGTTATAAAACTTTTGTCACGAGTTTTAAATATATTGACTCGAAGTAGATAAAATAAGAATTTAAATGGCAAAAATAATA
>MKYO02009587.1:0-15882 GCA_002013955.2 Citrus medica | reverse complement strand
GCATATTTACCTTTGGCAGCTGCTAGATGTATAGTTAAAAAACCTTATATAAATTGTAGGCTTTTTTACTTAAATTGTTGTAAAATTACAGTGTATGTCTCTTCTGTGAAATGATTCATTCTCCATGCTGCTAGGGCCTGAGGCTTATGCTTCAACTGGAATCAGCCTGCTGTGAGCATGCTTGGATTCCAAAATCTCTTATTCCCTCTGACACTGACATGGATTTAAGTTGGACTTGTTACTTCCTTTGATTTATAGGGTATTAGCAACCCAATATGAGAATCTGTGCGTTGTCATGTTTTTTTTTAATCTGTGCATGTCGTTTTGGATCATGCAGTGCTCCAAAGAATAAGCGAAAACATTTGTAATCTTCTCTTTACATCCCTTTATCAAATAGATGTAGCTTGTCACTTCATCGGTGCTTTGAAAGTTTTTTGAGCAATTTTTTCTTGTTCTTTTCTGAAATTTCTAATAATACTATCCATCCCTACCTATTAATAGGAGGGAATTAAATTTCTAATGATTCCTACCCATAAATAAGAGGGGAATTAATTTAACATTATCTTCCCACGAGAATTCGGGTGTATAGCAACTAAGGCACATATTTCATCCTAACTGCTTTGATCTACCTGAAAAGTAAACAAATATTGGAGTAAAAACAGAATAGATGAAATCTTATTAAGGAACTCAACTGGGATGGGTAATAAATGAAAACTAACCAACCATCTATACAAAACTCGTTCTTCCTTTAAGAGTTGACTTTCCAAAAATTCCTTGAGATCAGTTCCTTCTTCAAGCAAGTGGCATGATCTTCTTCTAAACTTGGTAGAAGGAGGAAGGCAAAAGTTATACACCAGAACAGGAGGAGCAGCACAAATGCAAAGTTTTCGAAATTTGGGTAAATCTTGAGTTTTAATTTATGTTACATTTCAAGTTCTTTTCTTTTCTATTTTTCGGTTGATTAATCTTACATATGTGGCACATTAAAACCCTGTTTAACCCTGTCACTACTTTCTTTCATTTTAATAATAAAGAAACCAACTATACTCTTTTCCAATGAATTTCAAGATTCCTCATTCTTTTTCATTTAACTTGATTGGGATGCAGGATTGGGTTAATTTTGTTGGTTTGGATTTTCAAGTTTTTTCAAATAGTTTTTGGTGTTCCATACTGATTCACTTATGTATTCCTTATGCCCGTCTAATTATAAAAAAGTTTCTTAGTTGCCTACTAAAAAAAGAAAAAAAAAACACTAACTTGAAAAGAAAGATTCTTGCTTATTGAAGTCACTTGGGTTTCCGAGATAGAGGTATACTTTTCAATTTTCTTTTTGCAGAATATACATAGAATTTGTTCCATCTTTTGTCGAGAAATTCAATTTTCTTTTATCTCATCTTGTACTTCCATTGAATGGTTACAAGAAATTGTCAAAGCACCCTGTTTCGTTCTCTCTTAACGGTAAACATATTGAGTTAGAAACATATAACGGTAATATATCTCTTAACGGTAATATACGTTGCTTCAGTGTCACTAGGGCTTGGAATTTGCAGCATTAATTTTTATCTCTGCTGTAGTCTTGCGTTATCACCTTTCCCCGCTTCTGGGTGTATATGCTTGAAAATCCTAATTGCTAACTATTTTCCTGTTTTTCTCAGTTTGGTTATTACAATCAACAGACAAGGGAAGGAATGTGGAGAATTCCATTGATGGTACAAAACATAAAGCTTTGTAGTCAATTGATGGCAGGGTTCAGTGGTCTGTTCATATCGAAACAGTCAGTTGTTTCATCATTCACTGTAAAATAACCTTATTCTTAAAACTATCTCACTCTTTTTTTCATCGCCTTCCAAAATGCTTTTCATTTAGAGAATCATGTTTTTGTGCAAAATACATTTTTTTTTTGGGTCCTTAAACAATCATTAAGTGATCCTTTATGTTTTCTTTTCTAAATTGATTACTTTAACATTGAATTTTTGTTTAGTACAATATCAAATGAGAATTATAATCATACTTTGAATGTTGTTAGATTTATTGTCATGTTGAGACTTTCAATATTTGATGATTTCTTATATATGGAACTTCTATTTGATGGTTTAAGCGCAATTTGATAACCAGAAACTTAAGAAAGAACTTAACATCATTTAACCACAAGAATAAAAATAAATTGTATAGTGTATACTATATAGTCAGCAAGAAAGGCACATAATTCAATTCAATATAGGTAATGGTCAAATAAAAATCCATTCATATCAAAAGTTCATTACTTTATTCAATATGAGAAAAGTATTGGATATGTCATATGTTTAAAATATTATTCAAATTTATTCTCTCAGTTAGCTTACTTCTGGAGCATACTTAGACACATAAAATATTGAAGACATTTTTTTATATGATACATATTTGTTGTTCTCCTTTATAATTTCAATTGGGAGATTTGCATGAGCTTTTGGAAATATTACTTATTTTTTATTGTCACGCTTTTTTCCTCTATCCCAAAGAGAAAAATTAGTGAAAGAAAATCATTATAATTGTATAATCCTTCATGGATTCTTTAATTTTCTTTCAATGGTAGTCAAGATAGGAAAAAGAAAGTATCATGAATCATAATAAATAGTACATAAATAATGTTGATAAATTATTACACTCTCACGACACATTTGTTGTTAGTGTGAGTAGACAATGATATTGTGATAAAAGAATTTGTTCTAACAAAACTCATGAAGTATGGTATCATGTTTTTTAGTCTCTGTCATCTTTTTATCTCGTCTGTACTTCCATTGAAAGGCTACAAGAAACTGTCAAAACATCCTTTTTTAGTTCTCTCTTAAAAGTAATATCACTTTAGAAACATATGAAGTAGATGCAGCTTGTTGCTTTAGCGGCACTTAAGACCAATTGGGCTTTGAAATTGCAGCATATTTTATCTCTGCCGCACTCTTGCGATATTATCTTTAGCAGCTGCTGGCGTAGATATTTGAAAAACCGAGTAAGTTGCTGAATATTTTTCTGTTTTTGTCTTTTTGGTGATTATAATCAAACAATGAAGGGGAGGGACCTCGAGGATCCCATTGATATTAAAAAAATGTAAAGCTATTCTATACACACTCTGAATATTTACCCAGTGCTCAAAAAAATTAATCACCGAAGCTCGCTAGCAATTTCCAGCATTCGTTCATACTCATGTTTGCCAACAACTTGTAAAATGGGCTTGCTTACCTCTCAATATTAAATTGGCCCACCAACCCAATTCGATTAGTTAGGCTATTGTCTCTCCTCCGTGCATAATAAAACAGGTAACCGGAAGTATAGATTAGAACCTTGAAAAAAAAAAAAAAAACTCTTCAATGGGATTCGAATCTTCTTGTAATCGTTCATTCTCTTTTGCTTCAGCACCAATATCAGCTTTCAGATCTAACTTCTCATCTTTACTTATTCACTTCCGAGACCTCACTACTCGTACTTTCAATTCCAATTCCAATTCCAATTCCAAAAATGAACCCTCATTTCCAGCTACAACAACTAAACGGAACGATTGGTTACTGCTGACAGCCAAAGTCAAAGACAGAGCCTCCCTCGACAAATTCCTGAAAGAAAGATGTAAATCATCAGGTGACGGTGATATTAATGTTATTACTCCTAATGAAGCCTTTTGTATCTTTGATTACATGAACCCTCTTTATGATCGTCAATAGAAAGAATAAGCATTATGATACTGTCTTTTTACTCTTCAAGAGACTCAATTCAACTGGGTTGTTTCCAAATCTTTATACTTACAATATCTTGATTAACTGCTTTTGCAAAACGGGTAGAGTATCTCTTGGTTTTGCAGCTTTTGGGAGGATACTCAGGTCTTGTTTTACTCCAAATGCTGCTAATTTTAATTCTTTGATTAAAGGTTTGCATGCGCAGAGTAGAATCATGGAGGCCGCCACATTGTTTACGAAACTTAAAGCGTTTGGTTGTGAGCCTAGTGTTTTTACATACAATACTTTGATTAATGGATTGTGTCGGACTGGCCATACAATCGTTGCTTTAAATTTATTTGAAGAGATGGCTAATGGAAATGTGCTTTAAAACCAAAATAGACAGAAGGATAAACAAATAATTGAGGCCAAGAATGAATATTTGGACGAATTTCTAGATCAACATTTTAAGACATTTGATGATCAACAACCTATTAGTACCTCAAATCACCTTACTTGGTATATTAGTAAGATTAAATTTAGAAATGATAATACCATATAATTATTAGTCATGATAGATCTAGGGAATAGCAAGTCTTATATAGATATTAATTTAGTCGCAACAGATTGTTTGCAAATATTGCCTCAACCAATATTTGCAGAGCAAATAGATGGAAGTGGATTAAAGTATGATAAATGTATCAGAGATTTACAAACTAGTTTCTACACAGTAGAAAATGCTTTCGATAAATATTATCCTTTACCTCAAGCATAGGCTATCGAATCAATCAAATCTTAGGATTAAATTTTATACGTACTTGTGAAGCCAAAATGTTAATCAATACTAATTATGTTCTATTCTTTAAAAGAATAGTTGTTACCCCAACTGATTTTTGTTTTTCTCTTTTTTCCCAATATCAGCATGTTCAATCAAAGTTGTGTGCATAGCGTGATGGGACCAATAAAAGTTATTTTTTATTTTGATTTTTCACATGATTTAGAAATAGGAACAAGTAGTCATTTTGATTTTCGGCATGATCTAATAATACAAAGTAATAAAGAAGTTATAGATAGTTTCCTATAGAACTATACATTAATAGAGAAGTAGATTTTTGTGATTTAGATCCAGAGGTGGCCAATGTGGTAGACGGCACGAGTCACGGCACGAGCACGTTTTGGTAGGGCATGTGGCACGACACGACAAGCACGTGGGCTGAGCCGAGCTTAGAATTTTAGGCACGTGGGCCTTAAAAACACGACATAATTAGAGATGGGCCAAAGTACGATACGCAAAAAAGTATGTAACAAGCGTGTTTTATTTTTTAATGAAAGTAAATTTAAAATTTTATGATTTTTTAAATAACTTGAAATTGAATCTTTTAATATATTTTATTAGCTCAAGTTTTTTAAATTTATTTAATTCTTAGTTTCAAAAAAATTATAATTGATTTATGTTTATAATTTATTAAATAAATAATTGATATCATGATTTTGATAAATAAAATTAAAAATATCATGATTTTATAAATATGTATTAATATTATTCCTCCCACTCCCACCTCCCCCAATGGGAGTCCCACTCCCACTCCCCACTCCAAAAATGGGTGGGGCCCACGGAGTGGGACTCCCAATCCCTCTCCATTTTAAGTAAGTATACGTTGGAGTGGGAGGAATCCACACTCCTCACTCCCACTCCAGCAAGTAAACACAACAATAGTGGACACAATATGGCACGGGCACAAGCACGAGTGGACTTCCTTTAATGGGCCTTGGCCGGCACGGCTTGGTGGCCATCTCTATTTAGATCTAGAAAATTTTTGTGATCTTATTTTGCATTAAAAATATATAGATGTAAAAACTAAAAGGCCTAAATTTAATTAGATTAGCAAAAACTACACAAGTTTTAGAAAAAGACTCAATCAAATATCGAGATAAAAGCAAATTTAAAGCTCATTTAAACATAAAAAATGTAGATTTTACTATTAAAACAGCTAAAGGAGACTATAGTCTACAAGACATAGAAGAATTTAACATTCAAATAGTGGAATTATTAAAGTTAGGAGTAATTAGACATAGTAATAGTAGGCATAGAAGTTCAACATTCATGGTTAGAAATCATACAGAAATTGAAAGATGAAAAGCACAAATAGTTATAAACTATAATTGTTTGAATGATAATACATATGAAGATCAATACAAAATCTCTATAAAGATTAGTTAATTAATTGCATCCAAAATGCAAATATATTTAGTAAATTTAACTATAAATCAAAATTTTGGCAAATTAAAATAGATGAAGATTCTATTCTATGGACTGCTTTCAGCTGTCTTGAAGGATATTTTGAATGGATACTCATGCCATTTGGATTAAAAAATGCCCCTTTTATTTTTTCAACATAAGATGGATCTAATATTTAAAAAATATAGTAAATAGATGACATATTAGTGTTTCGCAAGAATTTAGAAGATTATGGTAATCATTTACTTATGGTTTTTAATGAGTTTGTCAATGACGGATTTATAATTAGTAGGGAAATTATCAGTCATATACCCTTAAATGACATCAGTATCAAATGTGCTACAACATTTTTCATTTGTATCACTCGTATACCCTAAGTTGACAAAAGAGTTCTGGCGCCCACCTTTCCGTTTACTATCGTTAAGAACTTAACAGAATTTGAGCAAAATGATTATTTTGCCCTTTAAACTCAAAATGAGGTAAAAAAAATAAATTTACCTTAAAAATTAATGTAAATTTTCAATACACAATTTTTTTTTATTTTTTTTATTAATAATATATTTTTTTATTAAAAAAATATGAATTATTAATTGTACATATTATTAACAATTAATCCATAAAAAATATTCATCTTATACCATAAAAAATTATTAACAACATATTATTTATAATGATACATATTATACCATAAAAAATTCAAGTTTGAGCTTGGAGGAGTAGATCTTCAATAATTTAGGTTAAATTTTGGAGGAGTAGATTCGATTGTAAAGTAGCTTTTTTTTAGCAATTATTAACAATTATCTGATAAATGGATGTCATGTCATTTTTATCAAAATATATCATATGACATGTCGTTTTTTACTAGGTAAATGGGATGACATGTCGTTTTTTAAAAAAAGACTAGATTATCCTTGTGATGTCAGCGCTCGCAAACGGTAGTTAACGGATTGGTAGACAGCAGAAGTGTTTTGTCAACTTAGAGTATACGAGTAATACACTTAAAAAATATTGTAGCACGTTTGATACTAGTGTCATTTAAGGGTATATGACTGATAATTTCTCTAATTAGTAAAAAGAAAATAGAACTTTGTAAATATTACATAAATTTTTTAGGAATGAAAATAGGAAAAAAAAGATAAAATTATGAGAACACGTGCTGAAGAAAATATTAGATTTTCTAGATAAAATAGAAGATACAAAAAATTATAAGCCTTTTTAGGAATATTAAATTATACTAGGATGTACATTAAAGACCTTAATAAGCTAACTAGGACCTTTGTACAGTAAAACCAAACCAGGAGGTAAAAAATTCTTTAATTCTTCGAATATAGAATTAGTTAGAGTTTGTAAAGAATTATCATAATTAGCTTTACCATTAGAAAATGAGTATAAAGTTGTAGAAACATATGCTAGTGAACACGGATGGGGAGCAATATAACTCTCCAAATCAAGTAATATATGATAGTATGAGTACTAAGAAAATTTGTAGATACTTATCAGATCTCTAAAAAATTTTAAAAATAGTTTAACCAGCTTAGATTATGAAATTTTAGGAGTTATAACTGCTTTAAATAATTTTAGATTATTTCTCAATCCGCCTTTCACAATAAGGAAGGATTATGAAGCAATAGTTGGATTTTATAATAAAACTAATGAGAAAAAGTTAAGTAGTACAAGATGGTTAATTTTTGTTAATACTCTAACAAGTAATAGATATAAAGTAGAATTTGAACAAATCAAAGGAGTAGATAATAGATTAACTGATTACTAAAAAAGAGAAATTTATTCTAACATACTTTGTGATTTTGCAGATGGACGATAAGAGAATAAACTTCGGACAAATTAGTATGCCATTGCCAACATTCCCGAAGGCAACTAATTTATCTTTCAAGCCTTTATTTGGTAGCAAGATAGATGAATCACAACAATACCTTCTAGACAACATTTGGAATGCAAAGGATGATAATAGAAAGATCTTAACAGCTTTAAATACATTGACATTTTATTTTACAAAAATCCAAAGTAAGCCTTTAAGTAAAAATTTTAGTTTTCACATGGTTTTTAAAGGATTTACACCAGGTATCTACCATACTTGGCTTGAAGTTCTTCAACTAATCACAAATTTTTAAAAGCCTCATTGTCAAGGATTTTATGATTTTAAATGAGCCCTTGATGTTGTAAAACAACAAATTGCCCTGAGCTTTTTCATAAGCCCATTAGCAAAAGACATAGCTAGCAGTGTACCATCTTTATATGAGCACCCATCACCATATGTTCAAAATATACAGGGCAATGGAGTCGTTTTATCTTCTATTAACACTTTATCTTTTTGTGATCACTGCGAAAGATTTGTATGAGAAAAAAAAGAGATTCTTTAAAAGATAAGTTCAAGAATTTATTAGCCCCATTGGCAGGTAAAGGCAAAACCTTTAACCCCACTGGTTAAAGCAGACAATGAGTGCAAAACACTTAACTAAAGCGAGCTAGAAATGAGAGAGAGTAGAACCTTTTTCCTTTGCACATACTGAACCTTCAAACTATCCCATTATGGCTGACTAATCATTCAAAAGCATCTAGCCAAAGTGCAAAATGAAAAAAATAGAGTTCATTTAGAGTTTCCTCCAAGATTATGTCAAACATAGCTAAGAAACCCCATGGTTTGCCCACCAAACACCTAGATTTCCTTATCTTATAGGAGACCTATTGTGGCAATATTTAAAAAGTTTGCCCAAGAACTGACCTATTCTGCCAAGAAATTCCACTAGAATATGCAGACTATAAGTGTCATATCACCTACAGTATTGTAAGAGCCAACATTGATCTAGGATTATATTCACCAATGGAACTAAAATTCAAAGATAAACTACTAATATTAACTCTAAAGTTATTATTCGATATTGATTTTCTTAATCAAGTTATTGCTGGAGACCCAGACTAGACAGATGCATTTGGGAGAAGGTTAACACCAACTATGCTTAATCTAATAGCAATGGGAAAACAGCTCATGCTAGCATATATCCAGTCAAAACACCATAATGGCCATTCAAGGAAGAAGCAAGCTATGAATTTCAAGCATAACATTCCATTTTTCTTAAGGGATTTAAGACCATAAGAGAATTTGACAACTTGCAAGGCTCTAGCATTCCTTGGATTTCAATAATAATTCTTAAATTAAGTAGATTAGACATTGGAGAAGTAGAATAATAGCAAGAAAAATTGACATTAGATGATGAACATTAGATAACTCATCGATCGTCCAAAATTAATTATTGAAGACTTTAATAAAAAATAAATAAATTCTCTTCAAAATATGCTAAAGTTCCTTTTTTTTTTTTGTCCAAGACCACAAATGATCAGCTTGTAGATTTCTACCATTAATAGTATAAGAATAATATCAAGGCTTACAGAGCTCTTTTGAAAGACCAATCAAGCCAAAAAAAAAAAAGATGATGGCAGAGATTGCTAGAATAATTTAAATGCTGTTGCGGTTGAGGCCCACAACCTTAATAACATGCTAAAAGTTTGACTCAACAGTCCACTCTCCAATTAGCAACCTTTACTTAATACTTGTTTTGAAGCATAACTTTAAAAAGGGGAAACCTATAGTGATAATTCTGACGACACCCCCTTTAGTTATGCGAAGCATTTTAGTCCACACAGGTAGTAAGTAGAAGATAAGGAAGCAGTAGAAGATGAGGATAAGTAGCTAGGAAGAACTCTATAAATAAATAAAAAAATGTCACCTCTTTTGCTGATTATCGATCAAAGAAGCAATGAAAAATCAACTCAATATCCTGTTTGTATTTGTAGAAGATAATTCAGGTAAGTAATTTATTCAACATGTATTGTAGCTAAGTTACTTAGTTCTTCTTTAACAGAGGAACCTAATATTTTGTAATCTTCTATGTGTTTATAAGCGAACAAGTTTTATATTGCAAATCTTTCATTATGAATGGAGTTTCTTCTTATTTGCTCATGATGAATGTTTTCTATCTGTGAAAAATTAAATCAAACTCTAAAGAAAAACTTAAGTTTCTAAAAAAAAAAAAAAACTAAAGCCTTGAATAAAGATCTCTAAGTACCCAGTTTTATTCCTAACTTATCATTCTAGCCAAAGGATAGACGTTCTAGGGAAGAAGAGAGGCTTTGTGTTGGGATTTCCATGTCCTTAAGAGGAAGAAGTTCTTTAAAAAAAAAAAAAAACACTTTGGTTTTAATTGAAAAGTTTGATTTTATACTCCAAATTTTGAGAAACAATTTTTAGAAATTTTCAAAAAGGGTACTGATTTCAGTTAGTATTTGTGAGAAATTAATTTGTTATCCAATCAATTTGACAGAAGTTTATAAGAGAATTGAGGAGTATGTAGTAAAGAGTAGTTGTTTATAAGATTTTTTTAAAATCAAAATTACCTTGCATGCCTTTAGATAATTACACTTGCATTACTTTACAAAATTGTTCGATTAAAAATTTAGTGAGTATATAAAACAAGTCGATAATTTAGGAAGATTAGCAGTAACAGAAAGTCATATAGATTGTAATACTAAATTAAGAATCATTGCTAATAGAATAATAGAAATAGCATTTAATGTAGGATATAATATATGATTAGGAAGCACCAATTCAAAATGATTAAAATAAAAGAAACTCTAATTAAAAGTATTTCTAGCAGCATTTACATTCTGCCATTCTCAATTTAGTAAATGTAAGTTAGTAAAAGTATTGGATTATCTTAAAAATAAACATAGAGTAATACATAAAGGAATCTCAATTACTAGAATTCAAATTCAAGTATTTAAGGGATTAATATGAGAAGTTTAGAAGTATAAGTTACTTAAGTTAATTAAACGTTTTACAATTTCTCAAAAAAAATTAGCAAATTTAGTAGAAAGACCCTTTTTGTACTAAGTTTTGTGTGAATAACTATTGTTAAATAAGCGTTATTATTATCATTAATTTGTAGATGCGTATGTGGGTGGGCCCATAGGGGAGCATGGATCTCAATACAGCAAAGAGCTAGGATCTTTAAGAGGAAACACAACCAACAACAATGCTTAAGCTTTCATTCCATGTTATTGTTGTGCACTAGACTGCAGAAACAAAGTTGATTGTCCAATTATGTCAAAGCCTCTCAAAGACTTTAGTTACAAGAAGATGGATAAGATTGTGATCAAACTTTTCATCTAGTGAAAAGCTTAGAAACTAATAACCCTTCCCACTTGAACTAACTATCACTTTGAACATAAGTGTCATCTCTAACAACAACTTCCCAACCTACTAATGCCTTTTCTACATCAGAAGCAATATCCACATTGGCTTTTAACCAGCCATAATTAGGAGGAGGACACCACTGTTTCTGTTTGTCAGTTTCCTTCCTTGTAGCGTAAGCTTCCTCTAATAGCTTGACTCCTCTAAAAGACTCTCAAAGTGATTACTCTGCTCTTGCTATCAATCTGATGGGATCTTCTTTATTGCCTTCCAATCAACATTTTGTTCCTTGCATTCCTAGTATCACCCAAAGCACATATAGTTGCTATTGACTCACCATTCAAATTGCACTGCTGCTGAGGCAAGGTGTGTGGTAAACTAATAATATCTTATATGCTTAATTTCCTTTTCAAAATCTGCTGCCAATTAAGAATTTCACCAAATTTTTCATCAGAGCATGAGATATGCCCTCCACATTATTATAGCAAATTTAACATCTAGGATCTTGAAGCACCTTTTCCTTCCATAAATCTTCAACCGTTCAAAGTAAGCTTTCTGCTACTTTCAAAAAGAAAATTTTCACCTAAAATTTTTCTAGTGAGGCAAGCTTTCAAATAACATGCCAAATGCTTTGATGAAAAATTTTCACTTGTTCTATTTATCCAAAAACACCTCATTTCTAATTTTTTTCTTAACGGTTCTATCAATTTAGGTTTCTCTTAATTAAGTAGAACCTCATATATATTAATTTGTTGTTAATATAAAAAAAAACTAAATGTTTATGAGTTAAAAGATAGTTGTTGGACAAATAGTAATTTGAGAATATAACATTAACTTTTTTTACTCATTACAAAAAGTTGGAAATAAGGTGTAAGTGGAGATTCATTTTAAGAATAAATAAGCAAATATTGGGAACGAATTTACAAAAAACCTCTAGGATACGTCATATGAATTTGCGATATGAAAAATACTATATTAGATCTTCTTTCTACATTACAAAAATTTAAAATGATATCTAAATCGATACCAATTATTAATTTTTTAGCGAGTGAGTCCTTTACGAAAACAAATTTTTTTTTCTTATAATGTAGCAAATTATCAACCATCCATCCTAATTGCATTCTACGTTAAAAAGAATTACAAAATGGGAAATTTACAATGGTCCACCTGTTTGTTTTGACTTTTTTAAAAATACACAAACTTTTTTTTTTCAGTGCGCCACTTTAAGTTTGTTTTTTGTTACATTTGTCCACTTCTGTCTAATTTTTATTAGTGGATTTAACAGAATTTTAACGAAATAACATTTTTACCCCTCAAAATTATAATTTAACCCAAAATAAATGAAAATTAGAGATAAACTGGATAGATTTAATTTTTTTTAAAGGTGGATGCTAGAAATTGGAGGAAAATAGTGTTTGTTGCTTGCTAGATTTAAAAAATTTGTATTTATTTTTTTGAAAGAGAAAAAATAAATACAAATTTTCTAAATCTAGCAAGTAACAACCACTATTTTCCTCCAAAAAAATAAATACAAATTTTCTAAATTTAGCAAGCAACAAACATTATTTTCCTCCAATTTCTAGCATCCACCTTTGAAAAAAATTAAATTCATCTAATTTATCTCTAATTTTTTTTATTTTGGGTTAAATTATAATTTTGAGGGGTAAAAAGGTTATTCTGTTAAATTCGCTAATAGAAATTAGACGGAAGTGATGAATACAACAAAAAATAAACTTCAAGTGGTGCGCTAAAAAAAAAGTGTTTGTGCATTTTTGAAAAATACAAAATAAACAAGTAGACGGTTATATATTTCCCTTACAAAATTAATAATTTGTTTGATTGTCTATCTTAAGTACCCTACTTGTTTGATTAAATTTGTTTAATTTGTTTGATTGTAAAATTAACAGTACAATACGATTAATGGTATGATGTATAATGGTATGATGTAAATTGTAACCTACCTGTTCAAAATCGGAATGGAAATAAAAGAGAAGGTTACTCTTCTATTTTGGTAATTCCATTCTTCTTCTTCAACCCCAAATAATCAAAAACTCTCCAATGGCTGTTGTATCCTCACATCGTTCATTTTATTTTACTTCAATTTCAGTATCAGCTCTTACATGTAATTTCTCATCGTCATTCCCTCACACGAGAAAACCCACATCTTCAATTTCGAAAAATGAACCCTCATATCCGACTACAAAAACTAAACTGAAGGAGTCGCTACTACTGACAGTCAAAGACCGAGCCTCACTCGAAAATTTCCTCAGGTTCAAATCATCAGGTGAAGGTGATATTACTACTATTACTCCTAATGAAGCCTTGTGTATCTTTGATTACATGCTCCGTATGCACCCTTCTCCGCCTCCTGTCTCTTCCTTCAACATTTTGTTTGGTTGTCTTGCTAAGAATAAACATTATGATACTGTCCTTTCACTCTTCAAGCGACTCAATTCAACTGGGTTGTTTCCAAATCTTTATACTTACAATATCTTGATTAACTGCTTTTGCAAAATGGGTCGAGTTTCTCATGGTTTTGTTGTTCTTGGGAGGATCCTCAAGTCTTGTTTTACTCCAGATGCTGTGACATTTACTTCTTTGATTAAACGTTTGTGTGCGGAGAGTAGAATCATGGAGGCCGCCGCATTGTTTACGAAACTTAGAGTGTTTGGTTGTGAGCCTGATGTTTTTACATACACCACATTGATTAATGGATTGTGTCGAACAAGCCATACAATTGTTGCTCTAAATTTATTTGAAGAGATGGCTAATGGAAATGGGGAATTTGGTGTTGTTTGTGAGCCAAACACTGTTACATACACTGCTATTATAGATGGTCTTTGTAAGGAAGGTTTTGTGGACAAGGCCAAGGAACTGCTTCTGCAGATGAAGGATAAGAATATTAAACCTAATGTGGTTACTTATACCTCTGTGATTCGTGGTTTCTGTTATGCTAACGATTGGAACGAGGCGAAGCATTTGTTTATTGAGATGATGGATCAAGGGGTACAGCCTAATGTTGTGACTTTCAATGTGATCATGAATGAGCTCTGCAAGAATGGGAAGATGGATGAAGCAAGTAGGTTGTTGGACTTGATGATTCAGCATGGTGTGCGTCCAGATGCTTTTACCTATAACACATTACTGGATGGGTTTTGCTTGACAGGTAGAGTTAATCATGCGAAGGAACTATTTGTTTCTATGGAGAGTATGGGTTGCAAACATACTGTTTTTAGTTACAGTATTTTGATAAATGGTTACTGCAAGAATAAGGAAATAGAGGGAGCGTTAAGCCTTTATAGTGAAATGCTCTCTAAAGGAATTAAGCCAGATGTTATACATAACACCTTGTTTATTGGCCTTTTGAAATACACCAGGTTGAGCGTGCTTTCAAGCTGTTTGATGAGATGCAGCGTGATGGCGTGGCAGCTGATACCTGGACATATAGAACCTTTATTGATGGGCTCTGCAAGAATGGTTACATTGTAGAGGCAGTTGAACTATTTCATACTTTGAGAATTCTCAAGTGGAATTTGATATTCGAGCCTACAACAGCCTCATTGATGGATTATGTAAATCCGGCAGACTCGAAATTGCATTGGAACTGTTTCTTAGTTTGCCTCGTGGAGTCCTAGTGCCAAATGTTGTAACATATAGCATCATGATCGGTGGGCTTTGTAACGATGGCCAAATGGATAAGGCACGTGATTTATTTCTTGACATGGAAGAAAATGCTGTGGTGCCGAATGTCATCACATTTGATATGCTTATCCGTGGTTCTATCTGAATCAATGAGCCATCAAAAGTTATTGAACTTCTTCACAAGATGAAGGAGAAAAATGTGATGCCAGATGCATCAATAGTTTCAATCGTTGTGGACTTACTTGCAAAGAATGAAATTAGTCTGAACTCACTTCCGTCATTTACTGTCCACGAGCGACAGGAGGAAGTTGATGAGTCCAATGTCAAGTAGCAGCAGCATGTGTTTTCAGCCTGAAAAACAGATGTGGAGCATCTCATTCATGTTACAAAATGACATGTCGCCCGGTGACAGCATGTTCTTTCTGGTGCTGTTTATGGATTCTGATTGTTGTTGTGATCTGTAGAGTCCCATTCATATAGCAAATCTTGATCCGGACAATCTAGCATATCTGATCACCAACTGTACATGGTTTTTGATGCCAAATTAAATATGGTATCACGTTTTTCAACTTGTTATTTACGATAGTGCTTCCATTGGATGGCGACAAGAAACTGTAAAAACACCCTCTGTCTTGTTCTCTCTTAATGACCCATCACTTTAGAAGCTAATGAATTAGTTGCAGCTTGTCTCCTTATTGGTACTTGACTGTCATTTGTGCTTTGGATTTACAGCATATTTTATCCTTCCTGTACTCTTCGCATATTCACCTTTGGCAGCTGCTAGTATGTATAAATAAAAAACCTTGTATAAATTGTAAGCTTTTTTATTTAAATTCTGTTAAACTTACGTTGTATGTACCTTCTGTGAAATGATTCATTCTCCATGCTGCTACGGCCTAGGGCTTATGTTTCCGATGGAATCAACCTGCTGTGACCGTAATTGGATTGCAAAATCTCTTATTCCCCCTCGCACACGACACGGGTTTAGGTTCTTAGCAGTTGAATCAACTTGTTACTTCCTTTGATTGCGAGGGCAATCGCAACCCAATATGAGAATCTGTGAGTTGTCATGTTTTTTTTCTGTGCTTGTCGTTTTGGATCATGTAATGCTG
>MKYO02009564.1:448415-525042 GCA_002013955.2 Citrus medica | reverse complement strand
TGCAAGTGATGACTCATGGGGTGCCATCCTCCTCGAAGAGCTCAATGGACACACAGAAACACTACCACAACATTTTCAAAGAGATTTTAGCGGTAAAGCATGGCATCAAGAAGTTTGAGTATCATCTGATTTGACACCATTTTCTCATCCGAATGGACAGTTCAACCTTCCTCAATATCTTTAATTTCAAAGGTAAAACTGTTCCCGAAAAAATGTTACTCAGATTAAAAGATTGGTTTTCTAAATACGATTTTTCAGTTAAGCATATAAAGGGGTCCCAGAACCTCATCCCTGATATGCTATCCAGACTTTCCAAACCAGAAAACCCTCTCACTCTATTTTCCACCACCTACCATTTTCCTATCATCTCCATGGCTACTTCACTCCCACCTAAAGCCATTACGAAGAAAACCTTTCCTTTCAACAAAAACTTCTCTTCTGTCTTTGCCATCCAAGAATTTGCCAAAAAAGCTCTCTTTCGCTTCTTCATGAAAGCCTACCTTGTCACAGAACCCTTTCCCTTTTCTACCTTCCACCCTAAAAATCTGTTTCTTACAGGTTTAACCATTGATCCAACCAAAGAAACCACTGAAGACGTGTTATGGTACATTTGGTGTCTAACTGTCCTTTATGCCACCAAGTTAGTTCTACCCATTGCTCCCACTTTGGATCATCTCCTCAATCCAGACAAAGCAACCTCTCTTACCTGGACATTGCTTGAATGGTTCTCCCCCATTCCATGGTGGAGAAAAAAGTTACAACAACTCTCACAGGTTCACAACCTTGACCGTATGCCTGCCTCTGAAGCACAAATGTTCACATCAGTCTTTATTATTCACAGGCCATACTTCCAGCATCCAGATACCAACCTCTTTTGGACTCAAGATCAGGTATATGAATGGTTCACTGCACCACATATAGCTGTAATTGAAAATGAAATACAGTCTACCCTGCACAACTACCTTTCCCGCCACATAAGGACATCTTCCACACCTCCTTAGGTCCTCAACATGACCTCATCAGGATACCCACTCCATCCGCCATATCTAAGCCTAAGTCCACCGGCATCATCATTAAAGAAGAACGGCCAGACTACACTGACTTCCTTTTTCAGGACTCACAAGACCCATGGGAAGACTTCCTTCCTCTCAGCCAGCATCTCCAACAGTTCCCGCAACCTACCATGCATGAGCCAGGATCCTCATCTCAACCACCTCCACAACCACACAAACCCACAACAGCAGACAAAGCCACTCAAACACCTGGTCCCATGCCAGGACCCAAACGTGATTCTCCATACTCACGCTACCATGGCCCCATTTGGAAGAATCCAAAGCTCTCTGAAAGCTTTTTCCCTTCAGTCTCTCGTGACACTGACCTCGATGAGACGGAAAGCTCATCCGAAGACGAGTACATGAATCTCCACTCCCCATAAAGTTGTTTGTCCTGATGCAATAATGTTTTACTTTATGTCTTGTCCTGTTGTAATAATGTTGCTTTGCTTTATGCTTTTGTCTTGTATAATTATTGCAGTTTGCTTTTACTTTAAGCTTTTGCTCTTGTCAAAGTCATGCTTTAATTATTAAAGCATCTTTTGTCTTTTGTAATAATTAAAGTTGTGTCATGATGTATCTTTTGCTTTTACTTTTGAAAAGATAGGGTCCTGTCCTATCTCCTCGATAACTCTTTATATAAGAGAATTCTCGCGTCCATTGTAAGATATACCTCCATAAGTTAATAAAACTTTCGTGTTTTCTTCAACCATGTCTTTCTAACTTCCCTCTCTCTCTCTACAAATGAAGCTCTAAGAAAGAAAAGAATAAAGGATTAAATTTGTTCATTTTGCAAAACCTAAGGAAGTATGCTCTGCACTTGCCTTCTAGTAAGGATCCTGTGCATCAGAAATCTTTTGACCATTTCTTATCTGGTTTGGTACCCTGTTTTAGACTAAAGGAAAGTCTATTTTGGGTTATATAATCTGAGAAGGAAAAAGTGTTTTAAAAGGTTTTTGATTGCTATATCTAGTGCCGAGACCAATTCCCGCCATTGGACTTTTAGATACCGGAGCCTAAAGAAGAATGTTAAACCTAGACATTCTTTCATCTCAGTCTTGGCAACATTATGAAGAAAATCTCAAAGCCGTCAATGGAAAATTCTTCACCACCAAGTTGATACCAAAAGATCCATTGATATTCAAATCTTTCCAAATTGTGTTATCTGGACAAAAGTCATTAGTTCCCATCTGCCTAATAAGGATATCTTGTTAGGATTTGATATCATTCACCAGATAAAACACCTCCAAATCATTCCTACTGGAATCTGAGTCAAGTCCATGTTTAAACCATTCACCAATGTTCTTAAGCTTTAAGGTTTGTCTGAAATCTCCCAGCCTTTCCAAGACATTTCCACAAAGTTTTTGAAATATTGTCCTGAAACTCATGTTGACTTTCACCATCCAAATCCTCTGTGGAAAAATCCACAGTTCTTTGTTCAATTGCCTTTCAAGTTGAATGAAGATGTCAATCCAACCAAAGCCACTCATCCAGGAATGAGTCCTTTCGACGTAGTCCTGGCCCAAAAGGAATGTTCTTAGTTGCTGGCCCAAGGTCTTATTGAACCCACTAGTTCCAAGGTCTTATTGGCCCAAGGTCTTATGAGATTGTTAGAGGAAAAAAATGATTAGTCATTGACTATCAACCTCTAGACATGTTTTTACAATTCCCTTTGCCAAAACAACATAGCATGTTCATCTATCTCAAAAATGCTCAACTCTTGTCAAAATTTGATCTTAAATCCGGCTTTTGGCAACTTGGAATTAAACCTTCTGAACGGTACAAAATTGTCTTTTGCATCCCCAATGCACACTATTATTGGAAAATTTTACCCTTTGGTCTTAAAGCATCCCCATCTATTTTCCAAAAAACCATGATCCAAATCTTCCAACCCATTCTACATAGTGTATTGATTTACATTGACGATATTTTGTTGTTTTCAGGTACACAAGATGACCATCGCCATTTGTTAAATCAATTCTCTAATATTATTCAATCTCATGGAATCATGTTATCAGCTAAGAAAAGCACAATTGCCACAAATAGCATTGAATTCCTTGGAATAACTATCAAAGATGGCCACTATCAGCCAAGAAAGCACATTGCTCAAGAGCTCATCCACTTTCCAGATCAGAATCTTTCCAAAAGGAAAATCCAGCAGCTCCTTGGTATTATTAGTTATATTAGGGATTTTATTCCTCATGTTGATCAACACACCCACCAGCTGTCAGCCTTGCTGAAGAAGAATCCACCTTTGTGGAATAACAACCACACACTTGTTGTCACAATGTTAAAGCAAATTGCGCAAAATCCGCCACCATTAAAGCTCATCACTAATCGCAGGCAAATATTACAGATTGATGCAAGTGACGAATCCTAGGGGGCCATCCTCCTTGAAGAAACAGATGGCAAAGAACACTTTATTGCCTATGCCAGTGGAGATGTGTATAAGAGACAGCACAAATCCATTACCACAGTGTGTTCAAAGAAATTTTAGCTGTCAAGCATAGTATCCAAAAGTTCGAGTATCATCTTATCGGCTATCACTTTCTTGTCAGAATGGACAACTCAGGTGAAAAGGCAAACATGTTCCAGAAAAGATGTTGCTTAGGCTAAAAGACTGGTTTTCAAAATATGATTTCTCTGTGAAGCATATAAAAGGAGAGACCACAACCTTATTCCTAATATGCTCTCAAGACCCGCTAAACCGGATAAATCCTTATTCTTCATATCCTCATAACACCATTTTCCTGTCATCTTCATGGCTACTTCACTCCCCTCACAAGCTCTTACCCAAAAAACCTTTCCCCTTGGGAAAACTTTCACCACAATCTTTGCCATACAAGAGTTTGCAAAGAAAGTTGTATTTAGGTTTTTAATGAAAGCCTATCTCTTATCAGACTCATTTCCATTTTCCACTTTCCAACCAGAAAACTTGTTTCTTACAGGTTTAACCCTGGATCCTTCCAGAGACATTTCAGAAGACGAATTATGGTACATCTGGTGCCTAATTGTCCTCTATGCCACTAAACTTATTGTTCCAATAACAGCCACCTTAGAACATTTATTCAATCCAGACAAATCAACCTTACTCATCTGGACACTTCTTGAATGGTTTTCTCCAATTCCATGGTGGAGAATGAAACTTCAACAATTTGCCAGCATCAGAAGCAAAAATGTTCACTCCAGAAGAAGTTTTTGAATGGTTCACCACACCTCACTCATCCATCCTTGAACAAGATGATAAAGTTCAAAAGGAACTCTATAATTTCCTTTGTGAACTGAATCACCAACATGCTCCACACAGAGACATTTCTCACACCTCCCTCGGTCCACATGGTAGTGTCGTTAAGGTGCACCAAATTTAAAACCTTACCACTAATATAAATAATTAGTACAGAGCGAGTAAGGATCGATCCCACATAGACTATGCTAGTTATATTTATTTATCAACTCTAAAGCAAGATTTAAAATAAAATAATAGTAGTAATAATAGAAATTAATCTAACTAAAGAAAAATACCAATTATAAATAAAAAGGGGGTTTATGAATTTTTAACTAAATAGTAAGAAATAAAGAAATTAAAACTACGAACAAGAATTTAATAAAAACTCTAGTTAAAGGAAAAAGAAATAATAGTGATGAAAACTTTGGTTAAAGGATCATTCGCCACCACCAAACATGCACATAATATATCAATTCTATCATCAATTTATATTGAAACTATCAACCGTAGACAACAATAAGCTCTGTTAGTCTCAATCTTTCCTTAGTGTGTCGTTAGGCAAAACAAGCTCTTCACCTAATCTCTAACCATTAAATAATTTAAAACAAGCTCTTTAAATTTAAGATAATGGAAGCATTAAACAAAGAAAGATATTAGGTTGATCTAGGCAATAAACACACAAGCTCGGATTATTTAACCTAGGTTATGTTCTCCAATTGAAATCGCTGATTCTAACCTGCTACTAATGATTAAAATACCAAGACAATTACGGATCAAGAATTTTAATCTAGCAATAGAATTTATTCAAGTCCTATCTAATTGGCCACTCAAATAAAACAAGAATAAACCATGAACATTAATTATAGAAGAACATAAACAATCTCAATTAAATAAATTGAATGATAGAATTTAAATTTAATTGTATAGCATGTTTAGGGTTTTGAATTCACCCTTAACCAAATAAAAATTTAGCCTAACATAATTGAATTGGGAATAAGAGAATTGACAAAACCAATCATGGAGATTAATTCAAGCGGCTGCTGATTTTTCTCTTCTCCTTGCGCCTGTTGATTTTTTTCTCTGCCCGAATTGCGTCTGCACCCCCCTCTCGCTCTCTGGCAGCTCTCCTTTTATAATGCTAGTTGACTGAATTCTTCTCCAACAAGTCTAAAGAAATCCTTTTTCAATTCTAATTGAAATCCTTTTCCAATTTGAACTTTTATTCCTTTTTATCCACAATCTCCAATTAATTCCCTATTCAATAAAATAATACAATTAATTAAAAATAATAAATAAAAATAACTAGCAAATATATAATAAAGGGTAAAATATGTATATTAATTAATTCCCTATTCAATTAAAAATTAACTAAAATAACTAGAATATTTAAGATCAAAACAAGAAAAAGATGGAGAAATTAATAACAAAATATTTTGCGCCAAGAAGAGGATGGGTGTTCCTTGGAGCCAGTTGGTGTGCTATAACTGGCTTTATTTGTTGGATCGGTTGAGGCATGTGTTGGTGGAGTTTGTTGGAGGTTTTGAAGATGTTGGCTTAATGGCAAGAATGCTTCCCATGGGTCTTGTGCATCTTGGTAGAGAAAATCAGTGAAGTCTGATTTTTCTTCCTTGATGATAATGCCCGTGGATTTAGGTTTTGAAATTGCTGAAGGAGTGGAGATCATGATGATATCATGTTGTGGACCGAGGGAGGCGTGAGAAATGTCTTTGTGTGGAGCAGGTTGGTGATTCAGTTCACAAAGGAAATTATAGAGTTCCTTTTGAACTTTATCATCTTGTTCAAGGATGGATGGGTGAGGTGTGGTGAACCATTCAAAAACTTGATCTTGAGTCCAGAAGAAGTGTGTCTGGGTGTTGGAAGTATGGCCTATGAATAATGAACACAGATGTGAACATTTTTGCTTCTGATGCTGGCATACGTTCCAAATTATGAAATTGTGACAATTGTTGAAGTTTCATTCTCCACCATGGAATTAGAGAAAACCATTCAAGAAGCGTCTAGATGAGTGAGGTTGATTTGTCTGGATTGAACAAATGTTCTAAGGTGGCTATTACTGGAACAATAAGTTTAGTGGCATAGAGGACAGTTAGGCACCAGATGTACCATAATTCGTCTTCTGAAATGTCTCTGGAAGGATCCAGGGTTAAACCTATAAGAAACAAGTTTTCTGGATGGAAAGTGGAAAATGGAAATGAGTCTGATAAGAGATAGGCTTTCATGAAAAACCTAAATACAACTTTCTTTGCAAACTCTTGTATGGCAAAGACTGTGGTGAAAGTTTTCCCAAGGGGAAAGGTTTTTCAGGTAAGAGCTTGTGAGGGGAGTGAAGTCGCCATGAAGATGACAGGAAAATGGTGTTATGTGGATATGAAGAACAAGTCTTGAGAGCATATCAGGAATAAGGTTGTGGTCTCCTTTTTATATGCTTCACAGAGAAATCATATTTTGAAAACCAGTCTTTTAGCCTAAGCAACATCTTTTCTGGAACATGTTTGCCTTTGAAATTCATGATGTTAGGAAAAGCTGAGTTGTCACAAGAAAGTGATAGCTAATAAGATGATACTCGAACTTTTGGATACCATGCCTGACAGCTATAATTTCTTTAAACACACTGTGGTAATGGATTTGTGTGTCATAGGTAATAAAATGTTCTTTGCCATATGTTTCTTCAGGGAGGATGGCCCCCCGGGATTTGTCACTTGCATCAGTCTGCAATATTCGCTTGCCATCGATGATGAGCTTTAATGGTGGCGGATTTTGCGCAATTTACTTTAACATTGTGACAGCAAGTGTGTGGTTGTTATTCCACGAAGGTGGATTTTTCTTCAGCAAGGCTGACAGCTGGCAGGTGTGTTGATTAACATGAGGAATAAAATCCCTAATATAATTAATAATACCAAGGAACTGCTGGTGATCTGGAAAGTGTATGAGCTCTTGAGCAATGTGCTTTCCTGGCTGATAGTGGCCATCTTTGATAGTCATTCCAAGGAATTCAATGCTATTTGTGGCAATTGTATTTTTCTTAGCTGATAACATGATTCCATGAGATTGAATAATATCAGAGAATTGATTTAACAAATGGCGATGGTCATCTTGTTTTTGGAAAATGATTTTTTGGATCATGGTTTTTTGGAAAATAGATGGGGATGTTTTAAGACCAAAGGGTAAAACTGTCCATTGATAGTATGCATTGGGGATGCAAAAGGTAGTTTTGTAACGTTTTGAAGGTTTAATTCCAAGTTGCCAAAAGCCGGATTTAAGATCAAATTTTGAAAAGAGTTTAGCATTTTTTAGATAGGTGAACATGCTCTGTCGTTTTGGCAAAGGAAATTTGTCATCTTGTAAAAACATGTTTAGAGGTTGATAGTCAATGACTAATCATTTTTTTCCTCTAACAATCTCAAAATATTTTTCAACATAAAAAGTTTGACAGGCCCATTGAGAACTAGTGGGTTCAATAAGACCTTGGGCCAGCAACTGAGAACATTCCTTTTGGGCTAGGACTAAGTCGGAAGGACTCATTTCTGGATGAGTGGCTTTGGTTGGATTGACATTTTCATTCAACTTGAAAGGCAATTGAACAAAGAACTGTGGATTTTTCCACCGAGGATTTGGATGGTGAAAGTCAACATGAGTCTCAGGACAATATTTCAAAAACTTTTGTGGAAATGTCTTAGAAAGGCTGGGAGGTTTCAGACAAACCATAAAGCTTAAGAACATTGGTGAATGGTTTAAACATTGACTTGACTCGGATTCCAGTAGGAATGATTTGGAGGTGTTTTATCTGGCAAGATATCCTTATTAGGCATATGGGAACCAATGACTTTTGTCCAGATAACACAATTTGGAAAGATTTGAATACCAATGGGTCTTTTGGTAATCAACTTGGTGGTGAAGAATTTTCCATTGACGTCTTTGAATTTTCTTCATAATGTTGCCAAGACTGAGATGAAAGAACGTCTGGGTTTAACATACTTCTTTGGGCTCCGGTATCAAGAATCCAATGGCGGGAATTGGTCTCTGGAATTTGGAAGGTAAGATTTGGAGTTTTATGGAAGGGATAGGGATGGTAGTGTCTAAAGAAAAAAGTTGTTGGTGAAAAACAGTTTGAAACTCATCATTTTCAGAATCATCAGATGAGTTTTACAGTGCGAACACTGTGTCATCAGTAGGCTCCTCTTGTTCTAAGAAGTAGAACTCAATTTCATCTTTGTGAGGAGAATAATCAGTGGTAGCTTGTAAATGTTCAAGAAGTCTGATTGCTTTGTCTTTTTTGTTGGGGCAATCCTTAGCATAATGGCCTTTCTTTTTGCAAATGAAGCATCGGCTTGCCTTTCTCCTTTTCTATTCTCTGAAAGAACTAGATCTTTTCCTGAAAAACCTATATGATTTTCACCTGGATTATTGATTTTTTGGAAATGCTTCTTCTTTTTGGTGCTGCAATCACAATCTTTCTTTTTCTTGTATTTCATCTGTAAGTAAGGCTTTTTGCAAGCACTTTGGAAAGGCTCTTTGTCTTTTAACAGTTCTTTGAAGAACTGTTTTTGTTCACATAATTTTTCCAAACATCCTTTGGCGATATGAAAGATCTTTCCCAAGGAAATGTTGTCAATGGTGAGATTAAGACTCGTGAGCTGCCTCTGTATATCTGCCTGCAATTCTTCAGGTAATGAAGCCAGAAATACATGTTTCAGAGTCAGATCATTGAACCCATTGAGCTTATAAAACAGGATTGATATCCGTTTATAAAGGCTTGTGATTGCAGTCCTAAAAAGAAACGACACTTTCGGAAATACAAACATCCAGAATTTTCATCAAATCCTCGTAGGTCCAAAAAACCCTACAGATTCTTCAGAAAGAAATTATCTTCTTCTAAAGAATTTCAACGGAAGAAATCCAGCAAATGTTTCATCTGCAAGAAAAAAGGCCACTTTGCCAAAGACTGTCTCAACAAAAGAGAAATTCATCCAGTTAGTCGAGCATCTTCAAGCTACTACCGACTACTCTCCAGCAAAAGATGAACTGAAATTTTGTTTCTCTGAACAAGATGGACCCAATGATGAAACCATGTTCGCATTGCAAAACTCCTTTGATGATTCAGACAGTGATCAGTCCTAAGTTATTTTCCACCAACAGTTAATGTCCCTTGATACTACTGTTCCTATTCCTTCTATCAAACTCCACATTTTGCCCTCAAAATTCCAAAGCCCATTACTCCAACATTCTTCCACCTGAATACTGGATAAAATACGAAGAAAATTTCAGAGCTGTTAATGGCAAATTTTTCACTACCTCTTTGATTACCAACAAACCCATTGGTATTCAAATCTTTCCCAATTGTGTCATCTGGACCAAGGTCATTGGTTCCACTCTTCCTAATAAGGATATCTTGTTAGGTTTTGACATCCTTCACCAAATCAAACACCTCCAAATCATTCCCACTGGACTTCGAGTCAAATCCATGTTTAAACCATTCACAAACATTTTGAAACTTTACAATTTGTCTGACACTCCTCATCCTACCAGGATATTTCCACCAAACTTTTGAGTTTCTGTCCAGAGTCCCATTATGAGTTTACTCATCCAAACCCATTGTGGAAAAATAAGTCTTTCTTCATTAAGTTACTTTTCAAACTAAATGAAGACATTAACCCAACCAAAGCTACCCATCTAGGAATGAGTCCTTCTGACTTACTCCTAGCCCAAAAGGAATGTTCCCAAATGTTAGCCCAAGGTCTCATTGAGCCCACAAGTTCTTCATCGGCTTGCCAAGCCTTTTATGTTGAAAAGCATTCTGAAATTGTTCGAGGAAAGAAACGCTTAGTCATTGATTATTAGCCACTCAATATGTTTTTACAAGACGACAAGTTTCCTTTACCCCGCCGTCAGAGCATGTTTACTTTTCTCAAAGATGCCCAAATCTTTTTAAATTTGATTTAAAATTAGGTTTTTGGCAATTAGGCATTGAACCCTCTAAGCATTACAAAACTGCCTTTTACATCCCAAATGCCCATTTTCAATGGACCATCCTACCCTTTGGCCTAAAGACTGCCCCATCCATTTTTCAAAAGTCCATGGTCCAAATCTTCCAACCCATTCTGCATCATGCATTGATTTACATTGATGACATTGTTCTTTTTTCAGGTTCACATGATGAACATCACCAGCTGTTAACCCACTTCTATGATATTGTCCAAAGTCATGGAATTATGCTATCCGCCAATAAAAGTACCATCGCCACCGATAACATTGAATTCCTTGGTATGATCACTACCAGCCAGGAAAGCACATTGCCCAAGAATTGCTTCACTTTCCAGATCAGCAGCTTCCCAAAAAGCAAGTCCAACAGTTTCTCGGCATTATCAACTACATCAGAGACTTCATCCCACATGTGGATCACACACTCATCACCTCTCGGCTTTATTGAAAAAGAAGCCCCCATAATAGAATGATGACCACACAAATGCTGTCATGACCCTAAAGCAAATTGCGCAAAATCCGCCTTCTTTAAAGCTGATTATTGATGGAAAATGCCTATTGCAGACAGACACTAGTGATAACTCATGGGGTGCTATTCTTCTCGAAGAACTCAATGGAAAAGAACACTTTATCGCTTACGCTAGTGGACACTTCTCTGACACACAGAAACACTACCATAGCATCTTCAAAGAAATCTTAATGGTAAAGAATGGCATCAAAAAGTTTGAGTATCATCTTATTGGACATCACGTTCTCATCCGCATGGACAGTTCAGCCTTCCCCAATATTTTCAATTTCAAAGGTAAAACTGTTCCAGAAAAAATGTTACTCCGCTTAAAAGATTGGTTTGCAAAATATGACTTCTCAGTTAAGCATATAAAGGGGTCCCAGAACCTTATCCCTGATATACTATCCAGACTCTCCAAACCAGAAAACCCTCTCACCCTGGTTTCTACAACCTACCACGTTCCAATCATCTTCATGGCTACATCTCTCCCAGCTGAAGCTCTCACCAAGAAAAATTTTCCCCTTGAGAAAACTTTCACTTCTGTCTTTGCTATCCAATAATTTGCACGAAAAGTTGTTTTCTGCTTCTTCATGAAAGCCTACCTTTTGGCAGACTCATTTCCATTTTCTACTTTCCATCCGGAAAATCTGTTTCTTACAAG
This sequence comes from Citrus medica, assembly GCA_002013955.2. NCBI lineage: Eukaryota > Viridiplantae > Streptophyta > Magnoliopsida > Sapindales > Rutaceae > Citrus > Citrus medica. The sequence goes on along the minus strand of MKYO02009564.1, from coordinate 513,595 downwards.
TTTAACCCTTAATCCATCTAGAGAAATCACTGAAGAAGAGTTATGGTACATCTGGTGCCTAACTATTCTTTATGCCACCAAACTAGTTCTACCTATCGCTCCCAGTTTGGCACATCTCCTTAACCCAGAACAGGCCACCTCTCTCACCTGGACATTACTGGAATGGTTTTCCCCCATCCCATGATGGAGAAAGAAGCTACAACAACTGTTAGAGATTTACAATCTTGACTGTATGCCTACTTCTGAAGCACAAATGTTCACATTCGTATTCATCATTCACTGGCCATACTTTCAGCATCCAGATACAAATCTCTTTTGGACTCAAGATCAAGTGTATGAATGGTTCACTGCCCCTCACCCAGCTATCTTTGTCAATCTACCCTGTACAACTACCTTTGTTAATAAAATCACCAAACTCCGCCACGCAAGGATATTTTTCACACCTCCTTAGGCCCACAACATGACCTCATCATGATCCCTACTCCATCTGCCATCTCCAAGCCAAAGTCCACAGGAATCATTATCAAATAAGAGAAACTAGATTACACTGACCTCCTTTATCAAGACTCACAAGACCCATGAGAAGAATTTCTTCCACTAAGTCAACATCTCCAACAGTTCCCCCAACCAACCATGACTGAACTAGGCTCATCATCACAACCCTCCAAAGCCGATAAGGCCACTCATTCACCAAACCCAATGCCTCAGTCATCCCCACTCAAAGCAGGATATAGATGAGATTGCCCTTATCCACCTTGCCGTGGTCCCCACTGTAAGCATCCAAAGCTCTCGTGACACCGACCCAGATGAAACTGAAAGCTCCTCCGAAGACGACTACATGAATCTCTACTCTCCATAAAGTCATTTGTCATGTTGTCATAATTATGTTTTACTTTATGTCTTGTCCTGTATAATTATTAAAGTTTGCTTTTACTTTAAGCTTTTGCTTTTGTCAAAGTCATGCTTTAATTATTAAAGTAGTCATGATGTATTTGATTTTTCTCTTTGAAAAGATAGGAATCCTATCCTATCTCCTTGAGAATTCTCCTATATAAAGGATTCTCCCCTCCTTTGTAAGCATAAGAAGTTTTCTAAGAAATAAACTCGTGTGTTCTCAAAAGCTATGTGTTTCTAAACTCTCTCTCCTCTCTCTGTAAATAAAGTTCTAGAGAACGAAAAGGAATAAAGAATTAAATTTGTTCATTTTGAAAACTTAAGGAAGTATGCTCTGCACTTGCTTTCCAGTAAGGATCCTGATGCACACAGGATCCTTACTGGATTGATTTCCACCTAAAAACGAGATGATGATTATGCCACTAAAAGGAAAAAGAAACCCAAAAAGAAAAAAAAACCTCCAAACCCGTGTCAACACCATGCCCCCAAACCACCAAAAGATCCTCCTCCTCCTCCACCAGCTCCTTTACCCATCTACCACAAAGAACTTAACTGGATTGCAAAGAATTGCAAATATGAGATTCCATTACCAATCCCAACCCAACCATCTGTCGTACAACCACTGGCTTGTATGATGTTTTCCTCCACCTCTTCAGATTATTCCTCTTCTTTCCCTCCTCTAGACACCCATACATACTCCCAACGCAATGTTGTGTCCAAACCTTTTGTCCCTTCACCTATTACCTCCACTGGCTACCTTGAGCCACCCAAACCTTTTGAATCCGTTCTCAATTGGCAAACCCAAAATGCCAGGGCATAGAATGATGCCTTGTTGCATATCAATTCCAAAGTTAAAAAGATCAGTTTGTGAACTGAACAGATTGAAACCAAAGTTGATTCTATCACTGCCCAGATGCAGCAGATCCACCAAAATTTTCAGTTCCAGATTACCCAACTCAATTCAGAATTACGAGCCATGCTTGCCCAACGCTACTATGGCCCAGAATTTGACCAAAAGGAACGGGAAATCAGACGCTTAAAAACTGAGCTTGCCCATATTGAATCTGAAAAATAGAGACCTACCCTCTTTACAACATCTCCACTTATCCCATCCATTGGCCCAACCTACCATCCATTTGCTCTATGCTTTCCCCTATCAAACAGTATGATCCTTCCAAACTATTTGGTATAACTCATACTCTTTTCTGAGATAACCCATTGCCACCTCCACCAAAGCCTAAACCACAATCTAAACCTCAACCACGACCTGTCAAAATTCATCAACCATCTTTTCCTGACCAACAGTCTCCCAATTATACGCCCGCAACACCTCCAGCACCTCCACCGCCTACCTCATCCCAACCTCCAATCCAGTCCAAAGACAAAGAACCCATGCACCAGTTTAGTGCCCATACAGTTAATCACTCCTCTACTACAGATGCTCAAACTTCTGATTCAAATCTAGCTGTTTCCACCAGCTCCTCTGAAACGGATACAGAATCTTCCCTATCAACTAGTGACTCAGAAAAGTCCTATGTTGATATCACAAGAATCTTGATGGCCGAACCTGACCAACCTAACCAAGGCCAAACTTCTCACACAGACCCATATGTTGATATTCCCTCCGACGTTGAGGAAGACATACCTGAATCTTCGGTCACCAATCCACCTCCTCCAGCTCAATCTCAAGCCCACACTGGTCAAAAATCGTCAAATGGTCCATGGTTCACCTTTGATGATATTTGATCTTCTAAATGGCGTGACACATGGTTCACCTTTGATGATATTTGATCTTCTAAATGGCGTGACCGCCTTAATGAGACGTCTGCCTGGATTGACCTCCAAATGCTACGACTTGGAGCAACCACTCAATCAGTCCTTAGAGAATTTGCTACTCGTTTTACGGGTGCACTAAGAGATTGGTTTGATTTGTTGGGACAATACCGACAATTACAGTTCGTTCAACTACCTAAAGTCTCAAGTGCCCTTGCAGTTCTCCATGATCAATTCCTTGGAGACCCATCTGTAGTTTTTGAAGTTGCAAGACGAGACTATCTCAACATGAAATGTTGTTCCTTCAATGCCAAGGATCTTGATTTCCATTACAAACGCATGTCTTTGCTGTTTTACAAGCTTAATGGATTCAATGAGCATACATTAAAGCACATCTTTCTGGCTTCTCTTCCCAATGAACTTCAGCCAGATATCCAAAGGCAACTTACAGCATCCAATCTTAGCCTTGACAACATCTCTCTTGGAAATATCTTCCAACTTGCCAAAACTTGCCTTGACAAACTCTGTGAGCAGAAGCAGTTTTTCAAAGAACCATTGAAAGACAAGGAATCATTCAGGAGTGCCAGCAAAAAGCCCTACTTGCAGATCAAATGCAAAAAGAAACAGGATTGTGATTGCAGTCCTAAAAAGAAAAAGCATTTTCAGAAATACAGATATCTAGAATTTTCATCAAAGCCTTGCAGGTCCAAAAAACCTTACAGATTCTTCTGAAAGAAATCATCTTCTTCTAGGGAATTCCAACGGAAAAAATCAAGCAGATGTTTTATCTGCAAGAAAAAAGGCCACTATGCCAAAGACTGTCCCAACAAAAGAGAAAAATCCATCCGGTTAATCGAGCATCTTCAAGCTACTACCGACTACTCTCCAGCAAAAGATGACGAGCTAGAATTTTGTTTCTCTGAACAAGATGAACCCAATAATGAAACCGTGTTCGCACTGCAAAACTCCTCTTATGATTCAGACAGTGATCAGTCCCAAGTTATTTTCCACCAATAGTTAATGTCCCTTGATACTTCTATTCCTATTCCTTCCATCAAACTCCACATTTTGCCCTCAAAATTCCAAAGGCCCATTCCAGCAATTGGTCTTATCGACACTGGCGCCCAACGCAGCATGTTAAATCCCAACATTCTTCCATCAGCATATTGAGAAAAATACGAGGAAAATTTTAGAGCTGTTAATGGTAAATTTTTTACCACTTCTTTGATTACCACCAAACCCATTGGTATTCAAATCTTTCCCAATTGTGTCATCTGGACCAAGGTCATTGGTTCCACTTTTCCTAATAAGGATATCTTGTTAGGTTTTGACATCCTTCACCAAATCAAACACCTCCAAATCATTCCCACTGGAATCCGAGTCAAATCCATGTTTAAACCATTCACAGACATTTTCAAACTTTACAATTTGTCTGACACTCCCCCGTCCTACCAGGATATTTCCACCAAACTTTTGAGTTTTTGTCCAGAGTCTCATTTTGAGTTTACCCATCCAAACCCATTGTGGAAAAATTACCTTTCAAACTCAATGAAAACATTAACCCGACCAAAGCTACTCACCCAGGAATGAGTCTTTCTGATTTACTCCTAGCCCAAAAAGAATGTTCCCAACTGTTAGCCCAAGGTCTCATTGAGCCCACAAGTTCTTCAAGGGCTTGCCAAGCTTTTTATGTTGAAAAGCATTCTGAAATTGTTTGCGGAAAGAAACGCTTAGTCATTGACTATCAGCCCCTCAATATGTTTTTACAAGACGACAAGTTTCCTTTACCCCGCCGACAGAGCATGTTTACTTTTCTCAAAGATGCCCAAATCTTTTCAAAATTTGATTTAAAATCAGGTTTTTGGCAATTAGGCATTGAACCCTCTGAGCGTTACAAAACTACTTTTTGTATCCCAAATACCCATTTTCAATGGACCGTCCTACCATTTGGCCTTAAGACTGCCCCATTCATTTTTCAAAAGTCCATGGTCAAAATCTTCCAACCCATTCTGCATCATGCATTGATTTACATTGATGACATCTTGCTTTTTTCAGGTTCACATGATGAACATCGCCAGCTGTGAACTCAATTCTATGATATTGTCCAAAGTCATGGAATTATGCTATCAGCTAAGAAGAGTACCATCGCCACAGATAACACTGAATTTCTTGGTATGATCATAAAAGATGGCCATTACCATCCAGGAAAGCACATTGCCCAAGAATTGCTTCACTTCCAGATCAGCAGCTTTTCAAAAAGCAAGTTCAACAGTTTCTCGGCATTATCAACTACATCAGAGATTTCATCCTACATGTGGATCACTACACTCATCACCTCTCCGCTGACCACACAACTGCTATCACTGCTCTCAAGCAAATTGCGCAAAATCCGCCTCCTTTAAAGCTAATTACTTATGGAAAGCACATATTGAAGACAGACGCTAGTGATGACTCATGGGGTGCTATTCTCCTCGAAGAACTCAATGGAAAAGAACACTTTATCGCTTACTGTAGTGGACACTTCTCTGACACACAGAAACACTACCATAGCGTCTTCAAAGAAATCTTAGCGATAAAGAATGGCATCAAAAAGTTTGAGTATCATTTTATTGGACATCACTTTCTCATCCGCATGGACAGTTCAGCCTTCCCCAATATTTTCAATTTCAAAGGTAAAACTGTTCCAAAAAAAATGTTACTCTGCTTAAAAGATTGGTTTGCAAAATATGACTTTTCAGTTAAGCATATAAAGGGGTCCTAGAACCTTATCCCTGATATGCTATCCAGACTCCCCAAACCAGAAAACCCTCTTACCTTAGTTTCTACAACCTACCACTTTCCAATCATCTTCATGGCTACATCTCTCCCACCTGAAGCTCTCACCAAGAAAAACTTTTCCCTTAAAAAAACTTTCACTTCTGTCTTTGCTATCCAATAATTTGAACGAAAAGCTGTTTTCCGCTTCTTCATGAAAGCCTACCTTTTGGCAGACTCATTTCCATTTTCTACTTTCCACTAAAGATGAGTTATGGTACATCTGGTGCCCAACTTTCCAATCATCTTCATGGCTACATCTGTCCCACCTGAAACTCTCACCAAGAAAAACTTTCCCAATAACAAAACTTTCACTTCTGTCTTTGCTATCCAAGAATTTGCACGAAAAGTTGTTTTCCGCTTCTTCATGAAAGCCTACCTTTTGGCAAACTCATTTCCATTTTCTACTTTCCACTAAAGATGAGTTATGGTACATCTGGTGCTCAACTTTCCAATCCTCTTCATGGCTACATCTCTCCCACCTGAAGCTCTCACCAAGAAAAACTTTCCCCTTAATAAAACTTTCACTTCTGTCTTTACTATCTAAGAATTTGCACGAAAAGTTGTTTTCCGCTTCTCTATTTTCTACTTTTCACCCGGAAAATCTGTTTATTACAGGTTTAACCCTTGATCCATCTAGAGAAATCACTGAAGATGAGTTATGGTACATCTGGTGCCCAACTAGTCTTTATGCCACCAAACTAGTTATACCCATCGCTCCCACTTTAGCACATCTCCTTGATCTAGAACAGGCCACCTCTCTCACCTGGACACTGCTGGAATGGTTCTCCCCAATACCATGGTGGAGAAAAAAGTTACAGCAATTGTCAGAAATCTATAATCTTGAACGTATGCCTGCATCTGAAGCACAAATGTTTACTTCAGTCTTCATCATTCATCGGCCATACTTTCAGCATCCAGATACAAATCTCTTTTGGACTTAAGATCAAGTGTATGAATGGTTTACGGCACCACACGCAGCCATCATTGAAAATGAAATCCAATCCACTCTGCACAATTACCTTTGCCAATTGAACCACCATACTCTGCCACATAAGGATATCTTTCACACCTCCTTAGGTCCCCAACATGATCTCATCATGATCCCTACACCATCTGCCATATCCAAACTAAAGTCTACAGGAATCATCATCAAAAAAGAAAAGCCTGACTACACTGACTTCCTTTACCAAGACTCCCAAGACCCATGGGAAGAATTCCTTCCTCTCAATCAACATCTCCAACAGTTCCCCCAACCAACCATGACTGACCCAGGATTGTCATCACAACCCCCACAACCATCCAAAGCAGACAAAGCCACACAGACACCAAGCTTTATGCCACAGTCATCACCACTCAAATCAAGATTTAGATGAGATTGCCCTTACCTTGCCGTGGTCCCCACTGTAAGCATCCAAAGCTCTCCAAAACCTTTTTCCCAACAGCCTCCCTTGACATCGACCCAGATGAAACTGAAAGCTCCTCCGAAGATGACTGCATGAATCTCTACTCTCCATAAAGTTGTTTGTCATGTTGTAATAATTTATTTTACTTTGTCTTGTCCTGTGTAATTATTAAAGTTTTCTTTTACTTTAAGCTTTTACTTTTGTCAAAGTCATGCTTTAATTATTAAAGCAGTCATGATGTTCTCTAAAGCTATGTGTTTCTAAACTCTCTCTCCTCTCTCTGCAAATGAAGTTCTAGAGACAGAAAAAGAATAAAGAATTAAATTTGTTCATTTTGAAAACTTAAGGAAGTATGCTCTGCACTTGCCTTCCAGTAAGGATCCTGTGCAACAGAAAACTTTTGATCATTTCTTATCTGGTTTGGTACCCTGTTTTAGACTAAGGAAAGTTTGTTTTGGGTTAAATGACCTAGAAAGAAACGTTTTAAGTTTTGATCTACCAAGAGTATATCGGCTGGAAACCTCTTCGGGTTGCGGACTATTGGTCCAAAGGGCAACTTTGATTGCTGTACCTAGGGGCCACAATGCCACGTACATATTGGTATAAGAACCATACCCGTACTTGAAATTTTTGATTTTCTCCAATTTATTTTCCACGTCCAAAATGATATAATTTAAGTATCTTTATTCTATTTTGATCACTAGATTTCAGGTGCAGAGAGACCTCTCATTCATGACTTCCACTTCCTCTTCCACTCCCTTAAATCCTGTTACTCTTTTATCTACTCTTTCTTTTCCTAAATCTTGTACTTCTCATACTGCCAATAAGATCGAAAACCTTGTTGAATACTCCTACATCCCTAAATCCGCCCAGATTAATGAATCCTCCTACCCTCTCATAAGCCCTTACCAACTGTATAAAGACCTAGTTCCTTTACCCGCAGTATCCGCACTCTCATCTCTACTCGACGCCCTCAACCTAAAGAATATATCCAGTCTTCTCACCTGGATCAATGTGTTCTTCAAGCAACCTTTGTTGAGCAATATGTCACTCTTGAAATCCCCTCAGAATTGATTTCCACCTGGAAACGAGAAGGTTATACTCATCTCCATCTTGGAGGAGTCCGATTAATCCTTACCCTTCATGGGAGAAAAGGGTTACCAGTCACAGCTCGCCTTGCTGTGCTTGATACCCGGTTCAAACAGTACCAAGATGCAGTTATAGGCACTGTCCTGACAACCCTTCATGCAGGAAGTGTTTTACTCACTTTCTATCCCAATTTCAATCTTTCCCTCCGAGATACCAACCTGCCCACAACGTTGAAAGTTCAAGTTCAAATTCAAGGAGCAGAACAAATCTCTTCAGCCAAAATTGCCATCCTACACCACCAACTGGTCTATAGGCTTCAAAATCATGCCTTAGATCTCCCCACTCCAGAACATCACTCTGACACCCTCATGGTGTTAGTCGAATCTGACCAAATCCCAACAATCATCCAGATCCCCAGACAAATTCCTCGCCATGAGTTCATCAAGCTTATGCCTCTTGAATGGATCTCCAGTTATGAGCAGTTCCATAACAATACAGCTCCCATTCAGACATCTGAAAGCATGTTTGAACGACGCCCCAATGGCACAGTCCGAATGACTTTTAAACCCCCTCCAAGTGCTCCTTAAGAGCCCCCTCGGCTCTCCTTTACCTATTCCTCAATGCTTATAGCTGTTCAGACAGCTCAGGAAGATCTACCCATTAAAAGGTTCAATTATGAAGGATACCCTGTTTATCTGGCCAAACAAAATGGACATTTCCTCTGGGATGTCCCCGGCTCTGGCATGTGTGACCCCACTTGTCCCTGTTGGGATGATTGGGAAGAGGATGATGATGATTATGCCACTAAAAGGAAAAAGAAACTTTTGATCATTTCTTATATGGTTTGGTACCCTGTTTTAGACTAAGGAAAGTATGTTTTGGATTAAATGACCTAGAAAGAAACGTTTTAAGTTTTGATCTACCAAGAGTATATCAGCTGGAAACCTCTTCAGGTTGCGGACTACTAGTCCAAAGGGCGACTTGGATCGCTGTACCTAGGGGCCACAACGCCTCGTACATTTTTTGTATAAGAGCCATACCCGTCCTTGAAAATTTTGGTTTTCTCAACTTCGTTTTCCCCATCCAAAATGGTATAATTTAAGTATCTTTATTCTATTTTGATCACTATATTTCAGGAGCAAAGAGACCTCTCCTTCATGGCTTTCACTTCCTCCTCAACACCCTCAAATCCTGTTACCCTTTCATCTACTCTTTCTTTACCTAAATCTTGTACTTCTCATACTGCCAATAAGATCAAAAACCTTGTCGAATACTCCTACATCCCTGAATCCACCCAGATTAATGAATCCTCCTACCCTCTCATAAGTCCTTACCAGTTATACAAAAGACCTAATTCTCTTACCTGTAGTATCCATACCCTCATATCTACTCGCAGGCCTCAACCTAAAGAATATATCCAGTCTTCTGGCCTGGATCAATGTGCTCTTCAAGCAACCTCTGCTGAGCAATATGTGACTCTTGAATCCCCTTAGAATTGATTTCCACCTGGAAACGAGAAGGTTATACCCATCTCCATCTTGGAGGAATCCGATTAATCCTTACCCTTCATGGGAGAAAAAGGTTACCGGTCACAGCTCGCCTTGCTATGCTTGATACCCGGTTCAAACAGTACCAAGATGCTGTTATAGGCACTGTCCTTACCACCCTTCATGCAGGAAGTGTTTTACTCACTCTCTCTCCCAATTTCAATCTTTCTCTCCAAGATACCAACTTGCCCACAACCTTGAAAGTTCAAATTCAAATTCAAGGAGCATAACAAATCTCTTCAGCCAAAATTGGCACCCTACACTACCAATTGGTCTATAGGCTTCAAAATCATGCCTTAAATCTACCCACTCCAGAACATCACTCTGACACCCTTAAGGTGTTAGCAGAATCTGACCAAATCCCAACAATCATTCAAATCCCCAGACAAATTCCCCGTCATGAGCTCATCAAGCTTATGCCTCTTGAATGGATCTCCAACTATGAGCAGTTCCATAACAATACAGCTCTCATTCAGACATCTGAAAGCATGTTTGAACGACGCCCCGATAGCACAGTCCGAATGACTTTTAACTCCCTCAGCTCTCCTTTACCTATTCCTCCATTATTACAGATGTTCAGACAGCTCAGGAAGATCTACCCATTACAGGGTTCAATTATGAAGGATACCCTATTTATCCGGCCAAACAAAATGGACATTTCCTTTGGGATGTCCTCGGCTCCAGCATGTGTGGCCCAACTTGTCCCTGCTGGGATGATTGGGAAGAGGATGAGGATTATGCCGCCACTAAAAGGAAAAAGAAACTCAAAAAGAAAAAAACCTGAAAACCCGTGTCAACACCATGACCCCAAACCACTAAAAGATCCTCCTCCACCAGCTCCTTTACCCATCTACCACAAAGAACTCAAATGGATTGCAAAGAATTACAAATCTGCGATTCCATTACCAATCCCAACCCAACCATCTGTCATAGTACAACCACTGGCTTGTATGATGTTTTCCTCCACCTCTTCAGACTATTCCTCTTCTTTCCCTCCTCTAGAAACCCATATAGACTCCCATCACAATGTTGTGTCCAAACCTTTTGTCCCTTCACCTATTACCTCCACCTTGAGCCACCCAAACCTTTTGAATCCATCCTCAATTGGTAAACCCAAAATGCCAGAGCACGGAATGATGCCTTGTTGCATATTAATTCCCAACTTGATAAGATCAGTTTACGAACTGAACAGATCGAAACAAAAGTTGATTCTATCACTGCATAGATGCAGTCGATCCACCAAAATCAGTCCAGGATTACCCAACTCGATTCAGAATTGCGAGCCATGCTTGCCCAAAGATACTATGGCCCAAAATTTGACCAAAAAGAACGAGAAATTAGGCACTTAAAAACTGAGCTTGCCCAGATTGAATCTAAAAAATAAAGACCTACCCTCTTTACAACATCTCCACCTATCCCGTCCATTGGCCCAACCTACCATCTATTTGCCTCTATGCTTGACTCATACTCTTTTTCGAGATAACCCATTGCCACCTCCACCAAAGCCTAAACCACGATCTAAACCTCAACCACGACCTGTCAAAATTCATCAACCATCTTTTCATGACCAACAGTCTCCCAATTATATGCCGCAACACTGCCAGCATCTCTACCGCCTTCCTCATCCCAACCTCCAATACAGTCCAAAGACAAAGAACCCATGCACCAGTTTAGTGCCCATACAGTTGATCACTCCTCTACTACCACCAGCCACTCTGAAACTGATACAGAATCTTCCCTATCAACTAGAGACTCCGAAAAGTCCTATGCTGATATCACAAGAATCCTGATGGCCCAACCTGACCAACCTAATCAAGGCCAGCCTTCTCACACAGACCCCTATGTTGATATTCCCTCTGACATTGAAGAAGAAATGCCTGAATCTTTGGCCACCAATCAACCTCCTCCAGCTCAATCTCAAGCTCAAACTGGTCAAAAATCATCAAATGGTCCATGGTTCACCTTTGATGATATTCCATCTTCTAAATGACGTGACCGCCTTAATGAGATGTCTGTCTGGATTGACCTCCAAATGCTACGGCTTGGAGCAACCACTCAATCAGTCCTTAGAGAATTTGCTACCCGTTTTACGGGTGCTTTAAGAGATTGGTTTGATTCTTTGGGACAATACAGATAATTACAGTTTGTTCAACTACCAAAAGTCTCAAGTGCCCTTGTAGTTCTCCATGATCAATTCCTTGGAGACCCATCTGTAATTTTTGAAGCTGCAAGACGAGACTATCTTAACATAAAATGATGTTCCCTCAATGCTAAGGATCTTGATTTCCATTATAAACGCATGTCTTTGCTGTTTTACAAGCCTAATGGATTTAATGAGCCAACATTGGAGCATGTATTTCTGGCTTCCCTTCCCAACAAGCTTCAGCCAGTCATACAAAGACAACTTACAGCCTCCAATCCTAGCCTTGACAACATCTCTCTTGGAAAAATCTTCCAACTTGCCAAAACTTGCCTTGACAAACTCTATGAGCAGAAGCAGTTTTTCAAAGAACTATTTAAAGACAAAGAACCATTCAGGAGTGCCTGCAAAAAGCCCTACTTGCAGATTAAATGCAAAAAGAAAAAGGCTTGTGATTGCAGTCCTAAAAAGAAATACAAACATCCAGAATTTTCATCAAAGCCTTGCAGGTCCAAAAAACCCTACTCAGAAAGAAATCAACTTCTTCTAAAGAATTTCAACGGAAGAAATCCAGCAGATGTTTCATCTGCAAGAAAAAAGGCCACTATGCTAAAGACTGTCCCAACAAAAGAGAAAAATCCATCCGGTTAGTCGAGCATCTTCAAGCTACTACCAACTACTCTCCAGCAAAACTCCTTTTATACAAAAAATGTATGTGACGTTGTGGCCCCTAGGTACAGCGATCCAAGTCGCCCTTTGGACCAGTAGTCCACAACCCGAAGAGGTTTCCAACCGATATACTCTTGGTAGATCAAAACTTAAAACGTTTCTTTCTAGGTCATTTAACCCAAAACAGACTTTCCTTAGTCTAAAATAGGGTACCAAACTAGATAAGAAATGATCAAAAGTTTTCTGATGTACAGGATCCTTACTGGAAGGCAAGTACAGAGCATACTTCCTTAAGTTATCAAAATGAACAAATTTAATTCCTTATTCCTTTTCGTTCTCTAGAACTTCATTTGTAGAGAGAGGAGAGAGAGTTTAGAAACACATAGCTTTTGAGAACACACGAGTTTATTTATTAGAAAACTTCTTATGCTTACAAAGGAGGGGAGAAAACGAAGTTGAGAAAACCAAAATTTTCAAGGACGAGTATGGCTCTAATACAAAAAATGTACGTAGCATTGTGGCCCCTAGGTACAGTGATCCAAGTCGCCCTTTGGACTAGAAGTCCGCAACCTGAAGAGGTTTCCAGCCGATATACTCTTGGTAGATCAAAACTTAAAATGTTTCTTTCTAGGTCATTTAACCCAAAACAGACTTTCCTTAGTCTAAAACAGGGAACCAAACCAGATAAGAAATGATCAAAAGTTTTCTGATGCACAGGATCCTTACTGGAAGGCAAGTGCAGAGCATACTTCCTTAAGTTTTCAAAATGAACAAATTTAATTCTTTATTCCTTTTCGTTCTCTAGAGTTGAGGGAGCATCATTTCATATTGAGGTAGTCTCATCTTGCAGCTTCAAAGACTGCTGATGATTCTCCAATGAATTGTTCTTGAATGACAGAAAGAGCAGTTGAGACATTAGGTAGTTCACAAACTGTAATTGTTTGTACTCTCCTAAAGTATCAAACCAATCTCTTAAAGATCCCGTAAAACGGGTAGCATCATTCTTTAAGGACTGATTCTGTAGTAGCATTTGCTCCTAACATTTGGAGATCTGTCCAAGCAGCCATTTCGGATAACTGTCTCTCCATTTAGCTGTAGGGATATCATCAAAAGTGAACCATGGACCATTTGAAGGTTTATGATCATTTTGGGGTTGAGTAGGCCGATTTGGAGCTGAGGATGTTTCTAGTGGATCTTCCTCAATATCTGAGGGTATTTCAAAGAATGGGTCAGTTCTTGAGGATTGAGTAGGCTCGGTCTCTTCAGGTTGGGCCATAAGGATTCTAGTGATGTCACCATAAGATTTTTCATAATCACTAGATGAAATGGAAGATTCTAAGGAAGATTATGTTTCAGATTCAGATAGATCTTCTGAAACGGGTAGATTTGAATCAAAAGTTTGGTCTGTATCGGATGGATCTGGGATTATTTGTGCACTGTATTGTTGCATTGGGGATTTATCCTTGGCCTTAGTTGGTGTTGGTTGAGGAGGGAGTGGGGTACAAAGAGGTTGCTGTTCTAAGATTGACAAAGGTGGTTGAAAAGGTTGTTTATCTGGTCTTGGTTGAGGATGAGGTTTAGATCTAGATGGTCTTGGCCAAATAATTTGGAGGGGTCTTTTGGTTTAATGGGAGAAAGCATAGGTGCAAATGGATGGAAGGCTGGGCTGATGGTAGGTAATGGTGGAGAGGTGGTAAATAATGTTCGTATTTGCCTTTCTGACTCAATCTGGTCAAGTTCTGCTTTTAGTTTTTGGATTTCCTTTTCTTTTTTATCAAATTCTGGGCCATAGTATCTATAACTCAGCATGATTCTTAATTCTGAATCTAGTTGAGAGATTTTGGATTGAAGATTTTGGCAAATTTGCTGCATCTGGGAAGTGATCAAGTCCATCTTAGACTCAATATGATCAGTTCGTAAACTGATATGATTAACCTTCTTATGGATATCAACTAGTTGAGAACAGCCTCAAAAGGTTTGGCGTCTTCTAAGTGACCTGTGGGAGTTATGACTGAAGGAATAAAGGGTTTGGTTATGACCTTTCGTTATGGATCGGTCTGGGTTTCTAGAGCAGGGAAATTGGAGGAATAATCTTGGGAGGTGGATGAAAACATCATACAAACCATAGGCTGTCTGGGTGGGTTGGAATTCTGGATGTGTGGAAAAACTTCAGTCTTGTAATTTTTTGCAATCCATCTAAGTTCTTTTTAGTAGATGGGTAATGGAGCTGGTGGTGATGGAGGATTATGGGTGGTTTAGGTTGGTTGTGTGAGCATGAAGTTTTAGGTATTTTCTTTTTTGGTTTTCTTCTCCTCTGTAGTTCAACATCATCTTCTTCACAATCATCCCAACAGGGACAATCTGGGTCACAATTTCCTGATCCTAGTGAATCCCAAAGAAAGTGGCCATTAAGTTTGGCAGGGTAGATAGGATATCCTTCTGAATTGAATCCTGTAATTGGCAGCTTTTCTTGAGCGGTCTGAACAACTGTAACCATGGCTGAATAAGTGAATGAGAGCCGTGGAGGCTCCTCTGGTGCTGTTGGTGGAGGTCGAAAAGTCATTCAGATAGTTCCATCATATCTTCTTTCAAACATACTTTCTGATATGAGAAGTATTGGTGTGGAAATAGGGATTTACTATTTACAACTTGGTTTTTAACTTATATCTCAAATCTACTTATCACTGTATGAAAACTAGGTGAGTTTTCATAAATAGGTAATAAAAATCTTAAAAGGTAATAAAAATAGGGATGTATTGTGAAAACTAGGTGAGTTTCCACCACAAACCTAAACACTCCAATCACACAAGTGAGAGTAACAAGAGGAAAAGCAAAAGAAACACATACATTAATCATGCATATCAAAGCTGATTTTGGAAAATCTCAAAAGACAATGGTGATTCCAAGAATTAGATATAGGAGGTGCTAAGTTATACAACTGTTTGAATTCCATAATAGCTTACTTGCAATTTTTAGTGATTTACTAGTTTATATGTTCTATGTTAATTAGTTATATGTTAATAAATTCTTTTAATCTTAGTTTGTTAGAATTTAAAATCCCAAAGGCTTTCAATCTTAGCTCCTATTTGAGCTTGCAGATTTAGTTTAGTGATGGGTTTGGTCATGCTAATAAATTCTTTAACAATTAAAAAAAGATAAAAGAAAGAAATTATCATAAGTTATCTTAATTTGATGCAGAAATTAATAAATAAGATCAAGATAAGCATTCTGAATTCTGAATGTTTAGAGAAAAAAGAGTAAAAAAAGAACTAAGGGGAGATAAATTTTATATTTTAAAATTTTCATATGCATAGAAAGTACTTTTACTGTAAATAATAATAAATGAATCTAAAAAATAAAAAATAATTTTATTTTTTTAAGTTAGCAGGGTTTCAAGCCACATTGCATCCTTTAGTGCCGCCCTTGTTAAAAGATGCTTTAAACTGCGTAGTCATATAAAGTGATGAGAACAATAAAGAGAATGGCATTAAAGCTTCAACTGATCCTTTGCAGATTCATGGAGGCCCAATCACAAGAGCTAAAGCCAAAAGGTTGCAAGCTGCTTTAAATGGATTAGTTGAGAAAATGTTAACTGAAAAATGCAATTCAAGATGCAAGAGATGATGCATTGGGTTGGAGAGAAGACATGTGGGCATTATTCAAGCTATTGGACAACTACATACACAGTTTGGGTCAAATGCAAAAGGGCAAATTCTGAACAGAACTAGTGTTGATTGAGTTGGAATTAATGTGCAAACTATATACTGTTGTAAAGATGATCGGGTTAACTTTCCAATCCAATTTATAGAACTGGATTTGGAGTTCTTTAAAAGACGTTATGACCAATTTATTACATCTTGTTCAAGCTTGGGAATACTAGCCACCCCTTTGTTATTCAACTTCATTTATTTGTTGTATTTCAAGTTTTTGAATGTTTTAGGTAAGTCTACCATTAATGATGGTGGGCTAGCATTAGTTATGGTTGGGTAGCATTAAGTTTGTCAATGATTAGTGTTAATAATGGTGGCATTATTACACCAGATCTACAACAGAACGAAGTCTGTCCTTAGGGCCAGTAGCCCGCAAGTTTTGGTTTCCAGCTGATATACACTTATCCGAAAATCATATTTGAAAACAGTTTGAAATGATACCACCCAAAAACACGGCACCCATGGCCTTCAAAGAGGGTGAACGTTGTGAGAAAACACTTTCATTTTATAAAAATCGGTTTTGGAGGATAAAAACAGAACCTTTCTGATGCACAGGATCCTTAAGCTTAAGGCAAGTGTAGAGCATACTCAGTATAGAAAATTAGAGGCGAGCATATCATTATTAACCCAAATAATTTCTTTGAGCCCTAGAAGAGAGAGAGGATTTAGGGAAACATGATGTAAGGAAACTTAAATTTTTATTTCTGATGAACTCCTCCCTACAACGGAAGCAGAAGGTGCCTTATATAGAAACTCCTCGAGGACAGGACCCTTTGAATGATTATAATCAACAAATAGGCACATGCTTTAAGAAAGTAAAGCACACCTTTTGAGAAAGTAAAGCACACCGACGAAGACTTTTACATAAGACAAACATGCTTTGGGAAAATAAAGCACACTGACTAAGACTTGGACATAAGACAAAGTAAAGCACACCTTTTTAGAAAGTAAAGCACACCAACTAAGACTTTTACATAAGACAAAGTAAAGCATGCAAACGGGAGTCACATGGGCTATTGCATCAAAAGATGTGTGATGGCGACACGACTCCTGTGAATGGATAGCGCGATGGTGACACGACTCCTGTGTCTTTCTCATATTGGCGCTTATGCCGATGTATCTGTTTCTGGTCGAAATACGCCTCAGCTTGCTGATATTTGTCTTCATCAGCGTCAGACATATACTGTGATGTAGATGCAGTACGAGAGTCTGGGTTGGTGACAGTATAATGGGGATTTTCAGTATGGAGAAGGGACTGAAAATCTTCACATGGGTCCTGAGCGTCAGGGCGTTGTTCCATGATAAGGATTCCTTGAGGACTTGAACTTGAACCCGAAGTACAACCTTGTGTTTTTGGAATTATTTCAAGGGTGTGTGATGGTCCAATAGAGGTGTGGTGAATGTTTGTGGCAGGTGGAGAAACATTGTTAAGTTCCATGACGTAGGCTTTGAGAATGGAGGTGACCGATGTATCATGGATAAGGGTATAAGGATGAGGGTAAGTTCTCCATTCATATGCCATGTCTTGGGTCCAGTAGTCTCGTGTCCACATGCTACAAAGTAGGGCCTGTGGATGATGAAAACTGTAGTCCACATGTTAGCTTCCTATTCTGGCATTCTGTCTAATCCATGAAAGGTACACAGGTTCTGGAGTTGTTTACGCCGCCATTCGAGGAGAGTACATAGAAGGTCTGGTGAGAACTCAGGATTGGTAAAGTGAGTCAGGGCTGGTTTGACAGGGAAAACTAGCTTTGTAGCATACAAGGTGGTGAGACACCACATGTACCAAAGCTCATCATCACAGATGGACATAGAGGAGAGAGTGAGGCCTGTGAGAAATAGGTGTTCCATACAAAGGTTAGGAAAACGATCAGGTTTTTTGGTCTGAACATTAAAGAAATACCTGTAAAGGAAATTCTTTGCAAAATCTTGCAGCTGGTAAGCCGATTGGAAAGAGAAGTTCATGGGGAAGTTTCTCTGGTTGAGAGCTTTGAAAGGAAGTTGGCGATGCATGGCTATTACGGGAATTTTTTAGAGTGAGGAAAATATGATGGTGGAGCAGTGTGAAGTGCTTGACGCCGTTGGTTGTCAGCATCAATTCTGGCAATTTCAGCTTGAAGTTGTCTGATTTCTTGCTCTTTCCGAGTGAATTCATAAGAATTATCACCACGGGCAATCATGGCTCGAAGGTCACGGTCAAGCTGTGCAACCCTAGCATGAAAACTGTTTTATAAATTGGTTAACTGGTCGGAGAGGGAAGTAACCCTTGTGTTGACAACAGAGGATTTATGAGCAAGTTGATCAACTTTAGAGTGCAAGGAAGTGAGAGAAGCATTCTGGACTCTGGCATTCTGAGTTTGCCAGTTAAGAACTGCTTCGAAAGGCTTGGGTTCTTCAAGATGTCCACTGGAGGAAATAGGAGAGTTAACAAATGGTTTGATCCAGACCTGGTGCTTTTGGTCTGAGCGTTTCTCAAGAGGCGGGTACTCAGAACTATAATCTGAGGTGGACGCAGAGGTAGATGAGAACATCATGCAGGACACCATAGGAGGTGTAGGTAGAAGACCAGCCGAGGAACGGACTGGTTTGCATGATCTAGGCTGATGTTTCTGGATCTACTGAAGTCCTTTGTTGTAAAGTGGCAAATGAGGTGGATAATCGGGTTCATCATCATCATCTTCGAGCAGGTATAATTTGCAGGCAGGATAGATAATTTTCTTCTTTTTCGGTCGGGAAGAATAACCATCCTCATCATCATTACATGGACAGCCGGGATCACATCGGCCAGAGCCGGGAACATCCCATAAGAAATGGCCATCAATTTTGTCTGGGTAAACAGGAGTACCTTGGGAGGTGAAGGACATAATGGGTAATGGTTTTCCAGAAGGAAGGACTTCTGGAATGATGTCAACAGGTTGGATCATTGAGCAAGTGAAGGATAATCGGGGAGGTTCTGCAGGGGCAGAAGGAGGAGGTTTGAACTGAAGGCGAACAGAGCCATCAGGTCTTTTCTCATACATGGGTTCAGAGGTTTGAACGGGAGTGGTGTTTTGATGGAAATGCTCATAGTTGGTTATCCACTCAAGAGGCATGATCTTGAGAAGATCAGCACGAGGGATCTGTCGTGGGATCTGGATAATGGTGGGGATGTCTGGAGATTCAGCAAGGATCATGAGTGTGTCTGAACTGAGATCTGGAGGTGTGGGAAGGATAAGAGAGTGGTTCTGAAGTCTGTAAACCAACTGATGATGGATGGTAGCAATCTTTGCACTGGAGACTTGTTCAACTCCTTGGATATGAACTTGGATCTTTAAGAAAGTGGAAAGATTGGGGTCATCAAGGGAAAGATTGAAGTTGGGATAGACAGTGAGAATAACACTGCCAGCATGCAGGGTAGTGAGGACAGTACCAATGGTAGCCTGCTCATATTGTTTGAATTGGGTGTCAAGGAGTGCAATACGGGCTGTGATAGGAAGACCTTTTCGCCCATGGAGGGTGAGAATAAGGCGGACACCACCGAGATGAAAGTAAGTGTATCGTTGCTGTTTCTAGTGGGAAATGAGCTCAGGAGAAATTTCTAAAGTGACATACTGCTCAGCAGAAGTAGATTGGAGGGAACATTGATCAAGAGACGAAGACTGTATATACTCTTTAGGAGTAAAACGGGAAGTACTAATAAGAGAACGGATGGAACGAGTGAAACGAGAAGGACGTTGATACAACTGGTAAGGATTAACAAGAGGAAGAGAAGACTCATTTACTTGGGCAGAATCTGAGATATAAGAATACTCAACAAGACTCTCTATTTTAGACGTAGTATGCTTAGTAACAATGTTTGGAAGGGACATGGATGAAGATAATTGAACTGGATTTTGTGAAGGAGATGCCATGAGTATAAAGCTCTTAAGTTCTCTGAGATGAAGCAAACTTAAATCAGAATAAGGAATTTTTCAAAAAGAATTATACCAAAATCATTTTGCGTTTTGAGAATGGATAGTGCGATGGTGACACGACTCCTGTGTCTTTCTCATATTGGTGCTTATGCCGATGTATCTGTTTCTGGTCGAAATACGCCTCAGCTTGCTGATATTTGTCTTCATCAGCGTCAGACATATACTGTGATGTAGATGCAGTACGAGAGTCTGGGTTGGTGACAGTATAATGGGGATTTTCAGTATGGAGAAGGGACTGAAAATCTTCACATGGGTCCTGAGCGTCTTAGAATAAGACGTTGGTGTAATCAGGGCGTTGTTCCATGATAAGGATTCCTTGAGGACTTGAACTTGAACCCGGAGTACAGCCTTGTGTTTTTGGAATTATTTCAAGGGTGTGTGATGGTCCAATAGAGGTGTGGTGAATGTTTGTGGCAGGTGGAGAAACATTGTTAAGTTCCATGACGTAGGCTTTGAGAATGGAGGTGACCGATGTATCATGGATAAGGGTATAAGGATGAGGGTAAGTTCTCCATTCATATGCCATGTCTTGGGTCCAGTAGTCTCGTGTCCACATGCTACAAAGTAGGGCCTGTGGATGATGAAAACTGTAGTCCACATGTTAGCTTCCTATTCTGGCATTCTGTCTAATCCATGAAAGGTACACAGGTTCTGGAGTTGTTTACGCCGCCATTCGAGGAGAGTACATAGAAGGTCTGGTGAGAACTCAGGATTGGTAAAGTGAGTCAGGGCTGGTTTGACAGGGAAAACTAGCTTTGTAGCATACAAGGTGGTGAGACACCACATGTACCAAAGCTCATCATCACAGATGGACATAGAGGAGAGAGTGAGGCCTGTGAGAAATAGGTGTTCCATACAAAGGTTAGGAAAACGATCAGGTTTTTTGGTCTGAACATTAAAGAAATACCTGTAAAGGAAATTCTTTGCAAAATCTTGCAGCTGGTAAGCCGATTGGAAAGAGAAGTTCATGGGGAAGTTTCTCTGGTTGAGAGCTTTGAAAGGAAGTTGGCGATGCATGGCTATTACGGGAATTTTTTAAAGTGAGGAAAATATGATGGTGGAGCAGTGTGAAGTGCTTGACGCCGTTGGTTGTCAGCATCAATTCTGGCAATTTCAGCTTGAAGTTGTCTGATTTCTTGCTCTTTCCGAGTGAATTCATAAGAATTATCACCACGGGCAATCATGGCTCGAAGGTCACGGTCAAGCTGTGCAACCCTAGCATGAAAACTGTTTTATAAATTGGTTAACTGGTCGGAGAGGGAAGTAACCCTTGTGTTGACAACAGAGGATTTATGAGCAAGTTGATCAACTTTAGAGTGCAAGGAAGTGAGAGAAGCATTCTGGACTCTGGCATTCTGAGTTTGCCAGTTAAGAACTGCTTCGAAAGGCTTGGGTTCTTCAAGATGTCCACTGGAGGAAATAGGAGAGTTAACAAATGGTTTGATCCAGACCTGGTGCTTTTGGTCTGAGCGTTTCTCAAGAGGCGGGTACTCAGAACTATAATCTGAGGTGGACGCAGAGGTAGATGAGAACATCATGCAGGACACCATAGGAGGTGTAGGTAGAAGACCAGCCGAGGAACGGACTGGTTTGCATGATCTAGGCTGATGTTTCTGGATCTACTGAAGTCCTTTGTTGTAAAGTGGCAAATGAGGTGGATAATCGGGTTCATCATCATCATCTTCGAGCAGGTATAATTTGCAGGCAGGATAGATAATTTTCTTCTTTTTCGGTCGGGAAGAATAACCATCCTCATCATCATTACATGGACAGCCGGGATCACATCAGCCAGAGCCGGGAACATCCCATAAGAAATGGCCATCAATTTTGTCTGGGTAAACAGGAGTACCTTGGGAGGTGAAGGACATAATGGGTAATGGTTTTCCAGAAGGAAGGACTTCTGGAATGATGTCAACAGGTTGGATCATTGAGCAAGTGAAGGATAATTGGGGAGGTTCTGCAGGGGCAGAAGGAGGAGGTTTGAACTGAAGGCAAACAAAGCCATCAGGTCTTTTCTCATACATGGGTTCAGAGGTTTGAACGGGAGTGGTGTTTTGATGGAAATGCTCATAGTTGGTTATCCACTCAAGAGGCATGATCTTGAGAAGATCAGCACGAGGGATCTGTCGTGGGATCTGGATAATGGTGGGGATGTCTGGAGATTCAGCAAGGATCATGAGTGTGTCTGAACTGAGATCTGGAGGTGTGGGAAGGATAAGAGAGTGGTTCTGAAGTCTGTAAACCAACTGATGATGGATGGTAGCAATCTTTGCACTGGAGACTTGTTCAACTCCTTGGATATGAACTTGGATCTTTAAGAAAGTGGAAAGATTGGGGTCATCAAGGGAAAGATTGAAGTTGGGATAGACAGTGAGAATAACACTGCCAGCATGCAGGGTAGTGAGGACAGTACCAATGGTAGCCTGCTCATATTGTTTGAATTGGGTGTCAAGGAGTGCAATACGGGCTGTGATAGGAAGACCTTTTCGCCCATGGAGGGTGAGAATAAGGCGGACACCACCGAGATGAAAGTAAGTGTATCGTTGCTGTTTCTAGTGGGAAATGAGCTCAGGAGAAATTTCTAAAGTGACATACTGCTCAGCAGAAGTAGATTGGAGGGAACATTGATCAAGAGACGAAGACTGTATATACTCTTTAGGAGTAAAACGGGAAGTACTAATAAGAGAACGGATGGAACGAGTGAAACGAGAAGGACGTTGATACAACTGGTAAGGATTAACAAGAGGAAGAGAAGACTCATTTACTTGGGCAGAATCTGAGATATAAGAATACTCAACAAGACTCTCTATTTTAGACGTAGTATGCTTAGTAACAATGTTTGGAAGGGACATGGATGAAGATAATTGAACTGGATTTTGTGAAGGAGATGCCATGAGTATAAAGCTCTTAAGTTCTCTGAGATGAAGCAAACTTAAATCAGAATAAGGAATTTTTCAAAAAGAATTATACCAAAATCATTTTGCGTTTTGAGAATGGATAGTGCGATGGTGACACGACTCCTGTGTCTTTCTCATATTGGTGCTTATGCCGATGTATCTGTTTCTGGTCGAAATACGCCTCAGCTTGCTGATATTTGTCTTCATCAGCGTCAGACATATACTGTGATGTAGATGCAGTACGAGAGTCTGGGTTGGTGACAGTATAATGGGGATTTTCAGTATGGAGAAGGGACTGAAAATCTTCACATGGGTCCTGAGCGTCTTAGAATAAGACGTTGGTGTAATCAGGGCGTTGTTCCATGATAAGGATTCCTTGAGGACTTGAACTTGAACCCGGAGTACAGCCTTGTGTTTTTGGAATTATTTCAAGGGTGTGTGATGGTCCAATAGAGGTGTGGTGAATGTTTGTGGCAGGTGGAGAAACATTGTTAAGTTCCATGACGTAGGCTTTGAGAATGGAGGTGACCGATGTATCATGGATGAGGGTATAAGGATGAGGGTAAGTTCTCCATTCATATGCCATGTCTTGGGTCCAGTAGTCTCGTGTCCACATGCTACAAAGTAGGGCCTGTGGACGATGAAAACTGTAGTCCACATGTTAGCTTCCTATTCTGGCATTCTGTCTAATCCATGAAAGGTACACAGATTCTGGAGTTGTTTACGCCGCCATTCGAGGAGAGTCCATAGAAGGTCTGGTGAGAACTCAGGATTGGTAAAGTGAGTCAGGGCTGGTTTGACAGGGAAAACTAGCTTTGTAGCATACAAGGTGGTGAGACACCACATGTACCAAAGCTCATCTTCATAGATGGACATAGAGGAGAGAGTGAGGCCTGTGAGAAATAGGTGTTCCATACAAAGGTTAGGAAAACGATCAAGTTTTTTGGTCTGAACATTAAAGAAATACCTGTAAAGGAAATTCTTTGCAAAATCTTGCAGCTGGTAAGCCGATTGGAAAGAGAAGTTCATGGGGAAGTTTCTCTGGTTGAGAGCTTTGAAAGGAAGTTGGCGATGCATGGCTATTACGGGAATTGTTTAAAGTGAGGAAATAAGTGAAAGTTTATTTATAGCCGGACGGGTGAGGAAGTCTGGAATGAGGTTTTGTATAATAGTCTTCATGCTAAGGTTGCACAGCTTGACCGTGACCTTCGAACCATGATTGCCCGCGGTTATGACCAATTTATTACATCTTGTTCAAGCTTGGGAATACTAGCCACCCCTTTGTTATTCAACTTCATTTATTTGTTGTATTTCAAGTTTTTGAATGTTTTAGGTAAGTCTACCATTAATGATGGTGGGCTAGCATTAGTTATGGTTGGGTAGCATTAAGTTTGTCAATGATTAGTGTTAATAATGGTGGCATTGTTACACCAGATCTACAACAGAACGAAGTCTGTCCTTAGGGACAGTAGCCCGCAAGTTCTGGTTTCCAGTTGATATACACTTATCCGAAAATCATATTTGAAAACAGTTTGAAACGATACCACCCAAAAACACGGCACCTATGGCCTTCAAAGAGGGTGAACGTTGTGAGAAAACACTTTCATTTTATAAAAATCAGTTTTGGAGGATAAAAACAGAACCTTTCTGATGCACAGGATACACTTCCCCAGTCTTCCCGATCTTCATGGCTACTAGGGATGCGTTTGGGATTGAGGTTGGGCAGGTGTAGCTTAAAAGCTACAGCACTAAAGTGTTTGGTAAACACTAGCTGCTGTAGCTTTTAACCTATGTTGATATAATTTTTCACTTGTATAATATAAAATTTATTATATCTTTAATAATTTTGATAAAATTATTATTTAAATTTTATATTTACTATATATTATTAACTTTTATTTCATAATTACAACTTTTTTTTCACAGCAGCTGTAGCTAAAAAGCTACAGCACCTCAATCCCAAATGCACCCTAGATCTACTACTACCTCTCTGCCTTCTAAGGCTCTCATCCAAAAGACCTTCCCAAGGCCTGTACAAGCTTTTCCTTCCCTCTACTGCCTTCAGGAGTTTGCTAAACAATTTCTTTCCGCTACTGCATGAAAGCTTTCTTCCTTGAAGAAAACCCTCACAACCAGTTCCTCACCTTTCATCCCGAGAATCTCTTCCTTACAGGATTCTTCATCCCCTCTGTCAGGGATATCAGTGAAGATGAACTCTGGTATTTCTGGTGCTTAACTGTACTCCATGCAACTCAGTTAATCATCCCCTTAGCCTACACAGTCAACACCCTCAATAATCCTTCCAAGGCTACTTCTCTGTTATGGACTCTGTTAGAGTGGTTCTCTCATATTCCTCAATGGAGATCCCAACTTCAGCAGCTTAGTCACAACCATCGTCTTTCCACCATCCCCTCTCATGAAGCTGAAAAATTCACATCAGTATTCATAGTCCACCGACTATATTTTCGTCACCCAGAAACAGCCGCCTTCTTTGCTCAACCACAAATCAGCCACTACCACACAACCCCTCATCCCAGCACATTGGATGAAGACCCCATGTTCAAAAAGGCCCTCATGAATCATCTCCTATCCTTAAATCATGTTCCTCCACCACCACAAGACATCATCTCCAGTTCTATTGGACCTCGTCATGAAATGTTCATGGTACCTAATCCTTCTGGTTCCAGCAAAGGTATCATTATCAAAGAAGAACGTCCAACTAGTCCTCCACAGATTTACTACCAGGATTCCCAGGATCCTGAGGATGACTTTCTACCGCTCAGTCAACTCCTCCGGGAGTATCAGACTCCAATCCAACCAGAACAAGGCCAGTCATCAAGAGTCATATCGCAATCTGAGCCCATTATCACTCATCCGCCATCCCAATGCAGATCTCTCTGCATTCCCGGGATTGTCCATGCAAAAGGATGTCCCCAGTATGATGGCCCCACTTATCTAGAACAGTGCACCCTGTTCTGTGAACCTCATGGAGCCAACTGTCACAAAAGCTGCGTCAACTATCGCAGATTTGAATCCAGCTCCAGCTCAGATGATTACGGGATGAATCTATCCTCTTCGTAATTTCCGCCGCATGTCTTTATCCTGCTTTTGGCTTTGTCATGTTTTGCTTTTATGTCTTGTCTTTTTATGTAAAAGATAAAGTTAGGGGGTCCTGTCCCTACTTTACTTTATTAAAGTAGCTTTTGCTTTTATGTCTTGTCTTTTTATGTAAAAGATAAAGTTAGGGGGTCCTATCCCTACTTTACTTTATTAAAGTTTGAATAGTTATTTGCTTTATGAAAAGTTAAGGGTCCTATCTCACTTTTCTAAGTTTGGCTTTATCTCGTTGTAATCCGTATATAAGGGAGCCTCCTCTTAGTTCTTAACTAAGTTGGAAGTTGGAAGTTGGATTCTAAGAAATATATAGCGTGTTCTCTTATCCATGTCTCTCTAAACTCCTCTTTCTTAAGCTCAATGGAGCTCTGAAATAGATAAGAAAAGGAATAAGGAAATTTAAAAAATGAATTTGTTCAAAACCAAGTTAGGATGCTCTACACTTGCCTTTGCATAAAGGATCCTGTGTATCCGAACACTTGAGATGATCTTTAGATGTTTTCTTATCTAGTTTGGTACCCGTTTTAAGCTAAGGAGAGCTGTTTTAGGGTTGTATAACCTAGCATAGAAAATTGGTTTTAAGAGTATGTTTTTCTCAAAATTAATAGGTTTTCATGATGTGTCTTGTCTTTTACTTTTGCTTTTGTAAAAGATAGGGGTCCTGTCCTATCTTCCCTGAGAATTCTTTATATAAAGAAGTTCTCCTCTCTCTTGTAAAAAGAAGAAGATAGAGAAAATTTTTTTAAGAAACACACTCGTGTGCTTATCTAAACCATGAATCTCTAAACTCTCCTTCTCTCTCTATGAAGTTCTAAAGTCTGATTGAATAGAAACAAAAATTTGTTCATTTTGAAAATTTAAGGAAGTATGCTCTGCACTTCCTTCTAGTGAGAATCTTGTGCATCAGAAAACTTATGATGATTTCCTAAAATGGTTTGGTACCCTATTTTAAAGACTAGGGAAAGTCTATAACTTCTCTCTCCATTTGACTGTGGGAATGTCATCAAACGTAAACCATGGACCGTTTGATAGTTTGTGGCTATCTGTGCCTGGGACTGAGGTGGTTGATTGGTTGAGGATTCAGCTGGCTCATCAATGTCTGAGGGTATTTCAAAGTACGATTATAGTTGAGATAGTTGTGCTGGTTTTGTTTATTCTGGTTGTGCAATCAAAAGTTTAGAAATATCTGCATAAGCACTTTCTGAATCAGTGATTGAAATTGAAGATTTTGTATTAGATTCTGTGATAGAAGTATCAATTTCTGTGGAAGCAGTGGAGACTTCAATGTGATGGGAAGCATATTGATGCATGGGTTCTTTATCCTTGGATTGAGATGGTTGTGGGTGTAAAAACAGGAGTATGTTATGGAGGTTGGGGTTTAGGTTTTGGTTTTGGCTGAGATGGTTGTGTCATTCCAAATAGTTTGGAAGGATCATACGGTTTCATTGGTACAAGCATAGGGCTGAATGGATGGTAAATTGGACTGATTGTAGGTATGGGAGGTGATTTGGTGAAGAGTGTAGGTCTGTGTTTTTCTGATTCAATTTGATCAAGCTCTGCCTTTAGACGTCTGATTTCTCTCTCATTTTGATCAAACTCGGGACCATAGTATCTTTGGCTAAGCATGACTCTTAAGTCTGCATCCAGCTAGGAGATTCGGGATTGTAAATCTTGGTAGATCTACTGCATTTGCAAGGTTATTGAGTCAACCTTGGTTTCGATCTGGTCAGTTCATAAACTAATCTTGTCAACCTTTTTGTGGATGTCTATCAATGTGTCATTTTGTGCTCTGGCATTCTGTGTTTGCCAGTTGAGGACTGATTCAAATGGTTTAGGTTCTTCTAGGTGACCAGTAGAGGTTATGGCTGATGGAATGAAAGACTTTGTCATAACCTTTCTTTGTGAATCAGATTGGGATTCTAAGGATGGGAAATTGAAAGAATAGTCTTTGGATGATGAAGAAAACATCATGCAGGCAATGGGTTGAGGAGTAGAAGTCTGGTTTAGATTTGGTGAAAAAGTTTCTGTTTTGCAATGTTTTGCAATCCATTTGAGTTCTTTTTTGTATATGGGTAATGGAGCTGGTGGAGGTGGAGGGTAACGGAGCTTTTGTGTGGTTACAAGGATAATGAATTTTCTTTTTTGGTTTTCAGGGACAATTTGGGTCACACCTTCTGGATCCTGGAGTATCCCATAGAAAGTGTCTGTTTAACTTTGCAGGGTATACTGGGTACCCTTCCGAGCTAAATCCTAGGATTGGCAGATCTTCTTAAGTTGTTTGAACAGCCGTGATCATTGAAGAATAAGTTAATGATAACTTGGGAGGCTCTTGAGGAGCACTAGGTAACGGCTGAGAGGTACTCAGTGGAGGTCGAAAAGTCATTTTGACAGTCTGGCCTTCTTTGAAACATACTTTCTGATGTTTAAATTGGGGCCGTATTGTTATGGAACTTTGGTAGTGTCGTTAAGGTGCACCAAATTTAAAACCTTACCATTAATATAAATAATTAGTACAGAGCGAGTAAGGATCGATCCCACAGAGACTATGCTAGTTATATTTATTTATCAACTCTAAAGCAAGATTTAAAATAAAATAATAATAGTAATAATAGAAATTAATCTAACTAAAGAAAATGCCAATTATAAATAAAAAGGGGGTTTATGAATTTTTAACTAAATAGTAAGAAATAAAGAAATTAAAATTACGAACAAGAATTTAATAAAAACTCTAGTTAAAGGAAAAAGAAATAATAATGATGAAAACTTTGGTTAAAGGATCATTCGCCACCACCAAACATGCATTAATATATCAATTCTATCATCAATTTATATTGAAACCATAGACAACAATAAGTTCTGTTAGTCTCAATCTTTCCTTAGTGTGTTGTTAGGCAAAACAAGCTCTTCACCTAATCTCTAACCATTAAATAATTTAAAACAAGCTCTTTAAATTTAAGATAATGGAAGCATTAAACAAAGAAAGATATTAGGTTGATCTAGGCAATAAACACACAAGCTCGGATTATTTAACCTAGGTTATGTTCTCCAATTGAAATCACTGATTCCAACCTGCTACTTATGATTAAAATATCAAGACAATTACGGATCAAGAATTTTAATCTAGCAATAGAATTTATTCAAGTCCTATCTAATTGGCCACTCAAATAAAACAAGAATAAACCATGAACATTAATTATAGAAGAACATAAACAATCTCAATTAAATAAATTCAATGATAGAATTTAAATTTAATTGCATAGCATGTTTAGGGTTTTGAATTCACCCTCAACCAAATAAAAATTTAGCCTAACATAATTGAATTGGGAAGAAGAGAATTGACAAAACCAATCATGGAGATTAATTCAAACGGCTACTGATTTTTCTCTTCTCCTTGCGCCTGTTGATTTTTTTCTTTGCCCGAATTGCATTTGTACCCCCCTCTCGCTCTCTGGCAGCTCTCCTTTTATAATGCTAGTTGACCGAATTCTTCTCCAACAAGTCTAAAGAAATCCTTTTTCAATTCTAATTGAAATCCTTTTTCAATTTGAACTTTTATTCCTTTTCAATTTGAACTTCTTCATGTCCTTTTTATCCACAATCTCCAATTAATTCCCTATTCAATAAAATAATACAATTAATTAAAAATAATAAATAAAAATAACTAGCAAACATATAATAAAGGGTAAAATATGTATATTAATTAATTCCCTATTCAATTAAAAATTAACTAAAACAACTAGAATATTTCATATCAAAACAAGAAAAAGATGGAGAAATTAATAACAAAATATATGAAAAATATGCACTTATCAAACTTCTCATAATTTGAAATCCATTCCAACGGCATGAGTTTTATGAGTTCATGGTGAGGGATTTGTCTGGGGATTTGGATGATGGTTATAATTTGGTCTGATTCTACTAATACCATAAGAGCATCAGAGTGGTTGTCAGGTGTGGGAAGATCTAAGGCATGATTTTGAAGCCTATAGACCAATTAATGGTGTAACGTAGCCATTTTTGCTGAGAAGATTTGTTCTGCTCCTTGAATTTGAACTTGAACTTTCAAAGTAGTTGACAAGTTGGTATCTTGGAGAGATAAATTTAAATTGGGGTAGAAAGTGAGAAGAACACTTCCAGCATGCAAAGTAGTTAGAACATTACCAACTATTGCATCCTGATATTGTTTGAATCTGGTGTCAAGCATAGCAATTCTGGCTGTAACAGGTAATCCTTTTCTTCCATGTAAGGTCAGGATTAATCGGACTCCCCCAAGATGGAGATGAGTATAACCTTCTCTTTTCCAGTTGGAAATCAATTCTGGAGGTATTTCCAAAGTAACATACTGCTCAGCTGTGGTGACTTGAAGAGTGTACTGATCTAGTCTAGAGGACTGGATAAGGGTTCTTATACTTCTAGTAAAAGAGTTTCCTCTCTTGTAAAGCTGATATGGGCTAAGAAGAGGGAATGAGGATTCATTGATCTAGGCTGACTCAGGGATATATGAGTATTCAACAAGGTTTTCTATTTTATTGGCAGTTTATTTGGTGCAAGATTTGGGTAAAGACAGAGTAGAAGAAAGGGAGATTGGAGTAATCGTAGAAGTAGAAGCGTCATTAGATGAAGTAGATGCCATGAGTGAAAATTTCTCTCTGTTTCTGAAGCCTATTTTTCAAAGAAATAGGGAAGACTCTTATCATACTACTTTGGTACGTTTGTGGCTCTGATACCATAATAGGCAATGAAGTACGTGGCATTGTTAGACCAAAGCAATGACGAAAAGATCGTCCTTTGGACTAGTAGTCTGCATGCTTGGGTTTCCAGCCGATATACTCAGATGAAAAACAGAAAACTTCTATTCATCAACCTGTATACACTGTGCACTCACAACAAATCCTAGAAACACAAGTTTACTAGTGTAAAAGGTACACTTCTTTACATTAACAAACAACTTTTTCATCCTAAGTACATTTAAAACATATTTCAAATGTACTATATGTTCGTCTAAGTTTTTGCTATATATGATGATATCATCAAAATAAACAACAACAAACTTGCCAATAAAAGCTCGTAAAACATGATTCATAAGTCTCATAAGAGTGCTCGAGGCATTAGTCAAATGAAAAGCACGTTTGACTAGTCAATTTTGTTTTAAAGGAAAATTTTCATTCATATTCTTCTTTCATTCTAATATGATGATATCCACTTTTCTGGTCAATTTTAGAAAATACACAAGACCCCTGCTATTCATCAAGCATATCATCTAAACTAGGAATAGGATGTCGATACTTTATCGTCATGTTGTTGATGGCTCGACAGTCAGCGCACATCTTCCAAATTCCATCATTCTTATAAACTAATAAAACCATAATTGCACAAGGGCTCATGCTTTCTCTCACGTACCTTTTTTCTATCAATTCATTAACCTGCCTTTGAGGTTCCATTGTCTCTTCTGAGTTACTCCTGTAGGTTGTTTGATTTAGAATCGTTATACCGGGTACAAAATCAATCTGATGCTTAATTCCCCAGATTAAAGGTAAACCATGTGGTGTTTCCTTGGGAAAGACATCCTCATATTCTTGTAAGAGAGAAGTAATAGAACTAGGCAAAGTAGGGTCAAGTTCATTAGTGTTTAAAAATGCATGTTTGTACAAAAGTACAATCATTGGCTAATTTGAGAACAACCATTTTTTTTATCTCACTCGCTCTTGTATATAAATTCTTTTGTTTTCCCTCAGATTTTCACTAAGTGGCTGCATTTTTCTTGGCTTTTTCTCTCTTATTTTTCTCAATCTCTTTTTTATTTTCATTCTTTTTTCCTCTCTTTTTCTTTTGCTCACTCTCTTTGTAGGTTCACTTGGTCTCTATAAACTTATTTTAGTGTCAATGGAACAAGAGTGATGTTTGCGTTGATTAAATACAAATGAGTATTTGTTGGTGAAGTCATTATGCTTTACACGTTGGTAGAATTGCTAAGGCTGCACAAGTAACAAGTGTCCAGTTTGCATTGGTACTACATCACATAACACTATATCTTCATACTTGCCAATCTGAAAAGTCTCTAGTACATGCTTGTTCAGTTTTACCTTACCATTATCATTCAACCCACTGTAGTTTGTATGGTCGTGGGTGTTTAAGTGTCGAAAGCCCTAACTTCTCCACCATGATAGTGCTAGCAACATTAGTACAACTTCCTCCATTAATAATCATGGAAAATGTTTTCCTGTTGTATGATCATACTATATTCTTTTGACCATAAGTGATGATGAAAAAGATTAAAGGACTAGAGTTAGATAATAAAGTTAGATAATAAAATGTTGCATGATAAAATTGCATGCTCAAAGTATTTCATATGAGCATGAAAATCACATGTTGATGAATTGATGAAAGAAAATGAAGTGCTTAAGAAAAAGAGTAATGAGTTTAATGAAATTGTGTTAAAATTCACAAATGGTCAAAAGAACTTAGAAAAGTTAATAAGCACTCAAAAATGTGTGTTTGATAAAGGAGTGATACGGGAAAGTATCTAAAAAAAGAAAATCATATATTTTCCCACCATAACATGCAAGCCAACTCCTTATTTCATGGAAGTGATTATTTGGAAACTTCAAGAGCCTGAATCATGCATTTATCATGTGCAATTCCTTCAACGGGCCTCCACATTTGATTGAGCCCAAGTTGTTAGAAGCAATCCATTAAGCGCGTCTTTGAATTTCTTTGCTCGAGCTCTTGTAACGGATCCGACTGGAACTTAAATAGGATCTAAATATGCCTCATCCCACGTGCTTGTGATAGTCTTGAAGTGGATTTGTCCCCTCCTCTTGAAGAGGATTTGTCCTTAAATCATCACCTACATCAAAAGGACTTAGATTGTACTCACCAGGCAAATCCAATTTGTATACGTTGTCATTGATCCGTTCCAAAACTTGGAATGGGCTATCCCCTCGAGATAATAACTAAGATTTCTGCGTTCTAGAAATCGTTCCTTACGCATGTGTAACCACACCCAATCGCCGGGTTCAAAGAATAGCTTATGTCGCCCTTTGTTGGTTTGTTTAGCATATTGTTCAATTCTCCGCTCAATGTTGAACTTCGCCCTCTCGTGTATCTGTTTAACAATTTTAGCCCTTTTCTTGCCATCTAAGTTAACATGCTCATAAACAGGTAATGGAGTTAAATCCAATGGGGTTAAAGGATTAAAACCATAAATAATTTCAAACGGTAAATACTTAGTAGCAGAATGAATGGAATGATTATAAGCAAACTTAACATGTGATAAACATTCTTCCCAAGTTCTTTTTAATGATAGCTCACAATAGAGTAGATAAAGCTCTATTCACAACTTCTGTTTGACCATCAGCTTGAGGGCGACAAGTAGTTGAAAACAACTGTCCTGGGCATACCATTCAACTTTACAATCTCCCTAAAAATAGGTCAGCGACATTAGAAGCATCATCCGTTTTGTGGCATGGAATAAAATGTGCCATCTTTGAAAATCTATCTACAACTACAAAAATTGAGTCTTTCATAAAGTACCTGGCATTGTGGCCCTAGATATAGCGATCAAAAACCCTTTTAAAACACTTTTTCCTGTCGGGTTATATAACCCAAAACAGACTTTCCTTTGAGTCTAAAACAGGGTACCAAACCAGATAAGAAATGGTCAAAAGGTTTCTGATGCATAGGATCCTTACTAGAAGGCAAGTGTAGAGCATACTTCCTTAGGTTTTTCAAAATGAACAAATTTAATTCTTTATTCTTTTTCTTTCTTAGAACTTCATTTGCAGAGAGAGAGAAGGAAGTTAGAAAGACATGGGTGAAGAAAACACGAAAGTTTTATTAACTTATGGAGGTATATCTTGAGGTATATCTTACAAAGAAGGGGAGAATTCTTTATATATGAGAATTCTCCGGAAAGATAGGACAGGACCCCTATCTTTTACAAAAGCAAAAGCAAAAGATACATCATGACACAACTTTAATGATTACAAAAGACAAAAGATGCTTTAATAATTAAAGCATGACTTTGACAAAAGAAAAAGCTTAAAGTAAAAGCAAACTGCAATAATTATACAAGACAAAAGCATAAAGCAAAGCAACATTATTACAACAGGACAAGACATAAAGTAAAACATTATTGCATCAAGACAAATAACTTTATGGGGAGTGGAGATTCATGTACTCATCTTCGGATGAGCTTTCAGTTTCATATGGGTTGTCAGGGTTGCTTTTTCGGGAAAAAGTTTTGGAGAGCTTTGGATTCTTCCAAGTGGGGCCATGGTAGCGTGAGTATGGAGAATCACGTTTGGGTCCTGGCATGGGACCAGGTGTTTGAGTGGTTTTGTTTGCTGTTGTGGGTTTGTGTGGTTGTGGATGTGGTTGAGATGAGGATCCTGGATCATGCATTGTAGGTTGTGGGAACTGTTGGAGATGCTGGCTGAGAGGAAGGAAGTCTTCCCATGGGTCTTGTGAGTCCTGAAAAAGGAAGTCAGTGTAGTCTGGCCGTTCTTCTTTAATGATGATGCCGGTGGACTTAGGCTTAGATATGGCAGATGGAGTGGGTATCATGATGAGGTCATGTTGAGGACCTAAGGAGGTGTGGAAGATGTCCTTATGTGGCGGAGTTTGGTGGTTGAGTTGGTAAAGGTAGTTGTGCAGGGTGGACTGTATTTCATTTTCAATTACAGCTATATGTGGTGCAGTGAACCATTCTTATATCTGATCTTGAGTCCAAAAGAGGTTGGTGTCTGGATGTTGAAAGTATGGCCTGTGAATAATAAAGACGGATGTGAACATTTGTGCTTCAGAGGCAGGCATACGATAAAGGTTGTGAACCTGTGAGAGTTGTTGTAACTTTTTTCTCCACCATGGAATGGGGGAGAACCATTCAATCAATGTCCAGGTAAGAGAGGTTGCTTTTTCTGGATTGAGGAGATGATCCAAAGTGGGAGCAATGGGTAGAACTAACTTGGTGGCATAAAGGACAGTTAGACATCAAATGTACCATAACACGTCTTCAGTGGTTTCTTTGGTTGGATCAAGGGTTAAACCTGTAAGAAACAGATTTTCAGGGTGGAAGGTGGAAAAGGGAAAGGGTTCTGTGACAAGGTAGGCTTTCATGAAGAAGCGAAAGAGAGCTTTTTTGGCAAATTCTTAGATGGCAAAGACAGAAGAGAAGTTTTTGTTGAAAGGAAAGGTTTTCTTCGTAATGGCTTCAGGTGGGAGTGAAGTAGCCATGGAGATGATAGGAAAATGGTAGGTGGTGGAAAACACGGTAGGAGGGTGTTCTGGTTTTGAAAGTCTGGATAGCATATCAGGGATGAGATTCTGGAACCCCTTTATATGCTTGACTGAAAAGTCGTATTTAGAAAACCAATCTTTTAATCTGAGTAACATTTTTTCGGGAACAGTTTTACCTTTGAAATTAAAGATATTGGGGAAGGTTGAACTGTCCATTCGGATGAGAAAATGGTGTCCAATCAGATGATACTCAAACTTCTTGATGTCATGCTTTACCGCTAAAATCTCTTTGAAGATGCTGTGGTAATGCTTCTGTGTGTCAGAAAAATGTCCACTAGCATAAGCGATAAAGTGTTCTTTTCCATTGAGCTCTTCGAGGAGGATGGCACCCCATGATTCATCACTTGCATCTGTCTGCAATATACGCCGTCCATCAGTAATCAGCTTTAAAGGAGGCGGATTTTGCGCAATCTGCTTTAGGGTAGTGACAGCAATTGTGTGGTCAGTATTCCACTCTGGGGGCTTCTTTTTCAATAAGGCTGAAAGGTGATGAGTGTAGTGGTCCACATGTGGGATAAAGTCTCTGATATAATTGATGATGCCGAGAAATTGTTGAATTTGCTTTTTGGAAAGTTGCTGATCTGGAAAGTGAAGCAATTCTTGGGCACTGTGCTTTCCTGGCTGGTAGTGTCCATCTTTTATGATTATACTAAGGAATTCAATGTTGTTTGTAGCAATGGTGCTTTTCTTGGCCGATAACATGATGTCGTGACTTTGTATAAGATCATAGAATTGAGTTAACAGCTGGCGATGTTCATCATGTGATCCTGAAAAAAGTAAGATGTCATCAATATAAATCAATGCATGATGCAAAATGGGTTGGAAGATTTGGATCATGGATTTTTGGAAAATGGAAGGGGCAGTTTTGAGACCAAAAGGCAGGACGGTCCATTGGAAATGGGCATTTGGAATGCAAAAGGCGGCTTTGTAACGTTCAGAGGGTTCAATGCCTAATTGCCAAAAACCAGATTTTAGATCGAATTTTGAAAAGATCCGGGCATTTTTGAGAAAAGTAAACATGCTTTGTCAGCGAGACAAAGGGAATTTGTCATCTTCTAAAAACATGTTTAATGGCTGGTAGTCAATGACTAGGCATTTCTTTCCTCAGACAATTTCAGAATGCTTTTCAATATAAAAGGCTTGGCAAGCCCATTGAGAACTTGTGGGCTCAATTAGACCTTGGGCTAAGAGTTGGGAACATTCTTGTTGGGCTAGGAGTAAGTCAGAAGGACTCATTCTTGGATGGGTGGCTTTGGTTGGGTTAATATCTTCATTTAGTTTGAAAGGTAACTTAATGAAGAAAGATGGATTTTTCCATAATGGGTTTGGATGGGTGAACTCAGAATGGGACTCTGGACAGGAACTCAAAAGTTTGGATGAAATATCCTGGTAAGACTGGGGAGTTTCAGACAAATTGTAGAGTTTCAGAATGTCGGTGAAGGGTTTGAACATGGACTTGACTCGGATTCCAGTGGGAATGATTTGGAGGTGTTTGATTTGGTGAAGGATGTCAAAACCTAACAAGATATCCTTATTAGGAAGAGTAGAACCAATAACCTTGGTCCAAATGACACAGTTTGGGAAGATTTGAATACCAATGGGTTTTTTGGTAATCAAAGAGGTGGTAAAGAGTTTGCCATTGACAGCTTTGAAATGTTCTTCAGACTTGGTCCAATATTCTGGGGAAAGGAGATGAGGGTTTAACATGCTTCTTTGGGCACCGGTATCGATAAGGCCGATAGCTGGAATGGGCCGTTGGAATTTGGAAGGTAGGATGTGGAGTTTGATGGAGGGAATAGGAACAGTAGTGTCCAGGGACAATAACTGTTGATGGAAAATGACTTGGGACTGGTCACTGTATGAGTCATCAGAGGAGTGTTGAAGTACGAACACTGTTTCATCATTGGGTTCATCTTGTTCAGAGAAATAGAATTCCAGTTCATCCTTGTCTGGAGAGTAGTCGGTAATGGCTTAAAGATGCTCAACTAGCCGGATGGATTTTTCTCTTTTGTTGGGACAATCTTTCGCATAGTGGCCTTTTTTCTTACAAATAAAACATCTGCTTAATTTTCTTTGTTGGAGGTCTCGTGAAGAGGATGATTTCTTTCGGAAGAATCTGTAAGGCTTTCTGGATCTGCGAGGTCTGGACAAAAATTCTGGGGCTTTGAATTTCTGAAAATGCCTTTTCTTTTTAGAACTGCAATCACAATCTTTTTTCTTTTTGCATTTGATCTGTAAGTAAGGCTTTTTGCAAGCACTCCGGAATGGTTCTTTGTCTTTCAAGAGTTCTTTGAAGAATTGTTTCTGCTCGCAAAGTTTGTCGAGACAGGTTTTGGCAAGCTGGAAGATTTTGCCGAGAGAGATGTTGTCAAGGGAAAGGTTAGATGCTGTGAGTTGTCGCTGTATGTCTGGTTGGAGTTCTTCTGGAAAGGGAAGCCAGAAAGACATGCTTTAATGTCGGTTCATTGAATCCATTAAGCTTGTAAAATAGCAAAGACATGCGTTTGTAATGGAAATCAAGATCTTTAGCATTGAGGGAGCAGCATTTCATGTTGAGATAATCTCGTCTCGCAGCTTAAAAAATTGCAGAAGGATCGCCAAGGAATTGATCATGGAGAACAACAAGAGCACTTGAAACTTCTGGGAGATCAACAAACTGTAACTGGCGATATTGTCCTAACGAATCAAACCAATCTCTTAGAGCACCCGTAAAACGAGTAGCAAATTCTCTAAGGACTGATTGAGTTGTGGCTCCTGGTCTTAGCATTTGGAGGTCAACCCAGGCAGACATTTCAGTAAGTCTGTCACGCCATTTATGAGACGGAAGATCATCAAATGTGAACCATGGACCATTTGACGATTTTTGACTGGGTGGATTGGGCTGGGCCGGAGCTGGAGAAGGTTGGTTTGTGGCAGAAGATTCAGGTATTTCTTCGTCAACTTCAGAGGGAATATCAACATAAGGTTCTGTATGATACGTTTGGCCAGGGTGATCAGGTTGAGCCATCAAGATTTTGGTGATATCAGCATGGGACTTTTCAGAGTCACTGGTGGATGCTGAAGATGCAGTGTCGGTCTCGGTATGGCTATCTGAAACAGCTAGATTTGAATCAGAAGTTTGATCATCTATAGTAGATGAATGAGTGACTGTGTGAGCAGTATACTGGTGCATGGGTTCTTTATCCTTAGATTGGGTAGGAGGTTGGGAGATAGTTGGTGGTGGAACAGATGGTGATGCTGGTGTAGAATGACTAGGAATAGAAATAGAGGTTTGAGGGAATGGGACAGGTCGTGGGTGAGGTTTAGACTTTGGTTTAGGTGTAGGAGGTGGTGGTAAAGGATTGTTTCTAAAAAGAGTATGAGTCATGCCAAATAACTTGGAAGGGTCATACTGTTTAATAGGAGATAGCATAGAGGCAAAAGGATGATAAGTGGGGCCGATGGAAGGGATAGGAGGTGATGTGGTAAAAAGGGTAGGTTTTTGTTTTTCAGATTCAATCTGAGCAAGTTCAGCTTTTAAGCGCCTGATTTCCCTTTCTTTTTGATCAAATTCTGGGCCATAGTATCTCTGGGCAAGCATGGCTCGTAACTCTGAATCGAGTTGACCAATTCTGGTTTGAAGATTTTGGTGAATCTGTTGCATTTGGGCAGCAATAGAGTCAACTTTCGTCTCAATCTGGTCAGTTCGCAAACTGATGTTCTCAACTTTTGAATGGAGATGCAACAAAGTATCATTTTGGGCCCTGGCATTTTGAGTTTGCCAGTTGAGGACTGATTCAAAAGGTTTAGGGGGCTCCAGGTGGCCAGTGGAGGTAATAGGTGAAGGGATAAAGGGTTTGGACACAACATTTCGTTGGGAATCTGTCTGGGGTTCCAAAGGAGGAAAGGAAGAAGAGTAATCGGAAGGGGTAGAGGAAAACATCATACAAGCCAGTGGTTGGACGATAGGTGTTGGGTTTGGGAGTGGTGATGGAATCTCAGATTTGCAATGTTTGGCAATCCATTTGAGTTCTTTTCGGTAGATGGGTAATGGAGCTGGTGGAGGTGGAGGATCTGATGGTGGTTTAGGGTCACAGTGGTTACATGGGACAAGAGGTTTTTTCTTTTTGGGTTTCTTTTTTCTTGTGGTTGCATAATCATCGTCTTCTTCCCAATCATCCCAGCAGGGACAATTTGGGTCACACATGCCTGATCCAGGG
Organism: Citrus medica; assembly: GCA_002013955.2. Classification (NCBI taxonomy): domain Eukaryota; kingdom Viridiplantae; phylum Streptophyta; class Magnoliopsida; order Sapindales; family Rutaceae; genus Citrus; species Citrus medica. The sequence continues at coordinate 474,093 of MKYO02009564.1, read as the reverse complement.
GCATCCCATAAGAAATGGCCATTGTGTTTGGCTGGATACACAGGGTAACCTTCAGAATTAAACCCTGTAATGGGCAGATCTTCCTGAGCTGTCTGGACAGCTGTGATCATGGAAGAATAAGTAAAGGAAAGCCGAGGAGGCTCTTGTGGAGCACTTGGAGGTGGTTTAAAAGTCATTCGGACTGTGCCATCTTGTCGTCTTTCAAACATGCTTTCAGAAGTCTGAATGGGAGCGGTATTGGTATGGAACTGCTCATAGTTGGAGATCCATTCAAGAGGCATAAGCTTTATGAGCTCATGACGGGGAATTTGTCTCGGGATCTGAATGATGGTTGGGATCTGGTCAGATTCTGCTAACACCATGAGGGTGTCAGAGTGGTGTTCTGGAGTGGGTAGATCTAAGGCATGATTTTGAAGCCTATAGACCAGTTGATGGTGAAGGGTAGCAATTTTGGCTGAGGAGATTTGTTCAGCACCTTGAATTTGAACTTGAACTTTCAAGGCTGTGGGCAAATTGGTGTCTTGGAGAGAAAGGTTGAAGTTGGGATAGAAAGTGAGTAAAACACTTCCTGCATGGAGGGTTGTGAGGACAGTACCGATAACAGCATCTTGGTACTGTTTGAATCGGGTATCAAGCATAGCAATCCGAGCGGTAACTGGTAATCCTTTTCTCCCATGAAGGGTAAGGATTAATCTGATGCCTCCAAGATGGAGATGGGTAAAACCTTCTCGTTTTCAGTTGGAAATCAATTCGGAAGGGATTTCAAGAGTAACATATTGCTCAGCAGGGGTTGCTTGAAGAGAACATTGATCCAGGCGAGAAGACTGGATATATTCTTTAAGGTGAGGTCTGCGGGTGGATATGAGAGTGCGGATACTATGGGTAAAAGAACTGGGGCGTTTGTAGAGTTGGTAAGGGCTGATGAGAGGGTACGAAGATTCACTGATTTGGGCGGATTCAGGGATGTAGGAGTATTCTACAAGATTTTCGATTTTATTAGCAGTGTGAGAAGTGCAAGATTTCAGTAAGGAGAGAGTAGAGGAAAGAGTAACAGGATTTGAAGGAATTGAAGATGAAGTGGAAGCCATGACTGAAGAATTCTCTCTGCGCTTGAAGACTAAAGATCAAAACAGAATAAAGACTCAAATTATACCATTTTGGGAATGTAAAACAAGATTTAGAAAACCGAATTTCAAGGACGAGTATGGCTCTGATACCATATTGGGCCGAAGCCTAACTCAGCCCCAAAAGAGCTCTCAAAGGGTGAGGACTGCCCAACACTTATAAGCTAGCACACAGCCAGGATCCCGACCGATGTGGGATGAGCATGCTTATCATTCACAATACTCATTTTCCCCTCGGTGAACACCTGGGCTTTGATACCAGATTGGGCCGAAGCCTAACTCAGCCCCAAAAGAACTCCAAACCTAGTACAAAATCCATTGAAACATCAGTCCAAGGTACATTAGGTATTGGCAAAGGGATGTATAATCCATAAAGTGCCACATTCGATTTGACTTGCCTACAAGTGCCACATTTACCACAAAATCTCTTAACATCTCATTTTATATGTGGCCAATAGAAGTGTTCCTGTAAAATTGCTAGAGTCTTTACAACTCCAAAATGCCCTATTAACCCTCCATGGGATTCTCTCACTAACAAATCTCTCAAAGAATAGTTACGCACACATAATTTATTCTCGCGAAATAAGTAGCCTTCATGCCTAAAGTATTTACTGACTGCGGTCTTTTCACAAGCTTGGTAATCAACACTAAAATCATGGTCATCAGCATACAATTCTTTAATATGTTCAAAACCAAGTAATTTAGCATTAAGCGTTGAGACTAAAACATACTTGTAGGGAAGCGCATCTGCAACAACATTTTTTTGCTTGTAACAAATGACATATGGAAATGTCTCTATGAATTCTACCCCTCGAGCATGTCTCTTGTTCAGCTTGTGTTGGCCTTTAAGATGTTTCAAGGACTCATGATCAGTGTGAATCATGAACTCCTTAGGCCATAGGTAGTGTTGCCATGTTTCTAATGGTCAAACTAGCAAATACAACTCCTTATCGTAAGTATGGTAGTTTAAGGCTACCCCACTCAGTTTTTCACAAAAGTAATCAATTGGTCATCCCTCCAACATTAGGACTGCGCCAATACCAATATCTGAGGCATCACATTCAATTTCAAATATTTTATTAAAGTTAGGCATCACATTCAAATATTTTATTCAAGTTGCCTCTTGCAATGGACCATGGTTTATCAAGATTCAGCAAGGATCATGAGTGTGTCCGAACTGAGATCTAAAATCCGTTGCCAGGTTGCTAATGCCCAGCTCGACATCAACAATCTTTCTCTTGGCCGTATTTTCCAGCTGGCTTTACCATCTGTAAATCTAACCAGGCAGAGAGTTCCTGGAGACGTTCACGCCACCATGGAGCATTGTTCAGTAAACGGTGCAGCTAATGTGCTAAAGTCTTTTACAAATCATCGGTAGAAACTAGCAAGCCCATGAAAGCTTCTCATATTACTTACACTTGTGGGACTCGGCCACTCTTTAAATCACAAGCCATTTGCAAATAATGCTTAAAACATCAGCCTCCCCTTGGGGTCCCATCCAGACTAAAGCAGTCCAAGAACTCAAGCAACTCTACCAACAACCAATTCCATTAAAGATACCCACAGATGGCCAAAGAATTCTCCAGGCAGACGCAAGGGATAATTACTGGGGAGCAATCCTTTTAGAAAGATTAGATGACAAATAATACTATTGTGCCCACGCCAGTGGTCAGTTCAAAGAATCGAAAAAACACTACCACGTCATCTACAAAGAAGCCATAGCCATGAAATATAGAATTCAAATATTTGAGTTTCATCTAGTTGGCCATAACGTTTTGGTCAAATTAGATAACTATAGGAACAAGACACTACCAGACAAATAGTTGTTCCATCTCAAAAATTGGTTTACCAGGTATGACTTCATAGTCCAGCATATAAAAGGAGACAAGAACCTGATCCCTGACCTTCTATCCAGACCTCCTTCTAAATCAACTTCTAGTTCCTCATCCATTTTAGTCACCTCTCTATTAACCATTCCTGTCATAGCAATGGCACCATCCTTACCTTTCATAGCCCTTACCAAAAAATCCTTTCCATTCAATATAACATTTTCCTCACCACATCAAATTCAAGACTTCGCAACCAAATTTCTTTTCCGATATTTCATGAACATCCATAAGTAAAAACCCTACAATTTCCCAAGTTTCAACCCAGACAAACTCTTCCTCATAGGCCTTACCATTGATCCATTTATTTCTATCATAGAAGATAAACTTTGGTATCTCTGGTGTCTCACTATCCTCTATGCCACAAAAATTATCTTCCCAGTCCAATATATTCTTCGTCATCTCTTTGGCCCTTCCCAAGCCTCCTCCCTCCTTTGGACACTTTTTGAATGGTTTTCACCACTTTCTTGGTGGCGTAAACAACTTCAGTCAATCTGTGATAAAAATCATCTTAACATTCTCCCATAATCAGAAGGTAATTTGTTCACCACAGTTTTCATAGTCCATCGACCTTATTTCCAACATCCTGTGACAAAATTATTTTGGACTCATGATCAAGCTTATGAATGGATAATTGTCCCATATCCATTTCCCCTTTCTCATGATTTAACGATCTAAGAACTTTCTTCTTGAACTTATCCATGTTCAACATCCATCTCCTAACATTCAACATACCTCTCTTGTACCAAAACACGAAATTCTCCACATCCCAACCCACACTACAACCAACACTCCTCCAGCAACAGGTATTCTCATCAAAGAAGAAAAGCATGACTACATTGATGTCCTATTTCAAGATTCCCAAGTCCCTTAGGAAGATTTTACTTCTCTTCTCCAGACATTTGGTGAGGCCTCACAATCAGATCCTTCCCAAATAACGCCAACTCAACCACAAGGAACAACACCGTCTTCTTCAGTACCCTCCAAAATTGACATTGATTATGAGAGCATGTATGCCAATGTCGTCATCACACAACTTTTGATCCAGCAGCCCATGTGACTCCTGTGTGTCCCTTATCTTGTAAATATCAGCTTTGGATGCTTTGCTTTGTCTTATGTAAAAGTCATAGTTAGTGTTCTTTACTTTCTAAAAAGGTGTGCTTTACTTTCTAAAAGTGTCTGCCCAGTTGTCGATTATAATCATTCAAGGGGCCTTGTCCTTGGTGATTTTGTTGTTTATAATCATTCAACGGGTCTTGTCCTTGATGATTTTCTATGTAAGGCACCTTATGTTTCAGTTGTAAGCAGAAGAATTTCATGAAATAAAAATTTCCCTGTATGATATTCTATCATGACCTTCTAAGTTTCTTCCAAGTTTTCTCTGTTAAGTTAGAAGAACTATAGACTTCCATAGTTGTTCATCTCTATCTATAACAAGTATGCTCTACACTTACCTTTTGAAGGATCTTGTGCATCAGAAGGTTCTCCTTAAGCCTAGTTCTAGACAGTTTAACACAGTTCACTCTTTTCCCCCAATGCCATGGTGTCATTCATGTCTGAGTGGTAAGTGTGAGACAGTCGTCCCTATTGGTCACCTAGTCAGATTTGTTTCTAAGTATATCGGTTGGAAACCCGAGCCTGCAGACTATTGGTCCAAAGGACAACTCTGTTGTCATTGCTCTGGCATAACAACACCACGTACTTGGTTCACAGTCTGGTATCAGAGCCATACCTTTCCTACCTGAGGTGGTAAATATGGAGTTTATAGTATCTCTCTAATCACACAGAGAAAACATCTTCACAAATATGGCATCTACTTCAAGCACTTTAACTTCATCTCAAATTACCTCTGATCAATCTGCTATATCTATTTCTTCTACTCTTTCACTTCCTAAAACTTGCACTAAACATGTGACCTCCAAGATTGAAAATCTAGTAGAATATTTGTATGTCCCAGATTCAGCCCAAGTTAGTAAATCTTCTATGCCCTTAATCAGTCCATATCAACTCTATAGATGTGGAAACACTTTTACTCGTAGTATTAGAACTCTGATTTCTACGAAAAGGCCTACTCTAAAAGAGCATGTCCAATCTTCCTATCTTGATCAATGTGCTCTTCAAGCCACACAAGCGGAACAATATGTTACGCTTGAAATTCCCACAGATTTAATAGCACAATGGCAAAGAGAAGGATACACCCACCTTCATCTTGGTGGTGTACGCCTCATCTTGACTCTCCATGGCTGAAAAGGTCTTCCTGTTAGAGTCAAACTAGCCTTGCTTGATACAAGATTCAAATAGTACCAACATGCTGTAATTGGTACTATTTTGACCATTCTTTATGCTGACAGTGCTCTCCTTACCTTCTACCCAAATTTCAATCTGTCTTTATGAGACCCAAACCTACCCACTGCTTTCAAGGTACAAATCTAACTTCGAGCTGAACAAGCTGTTACAACAAAAATGACTACTCTCCATCATCAGCTAGTGTATATGTTATAGAATCATGCACTAGATCTTCTAAGCCCCCAAACTTCTTCAAATGCTCTTATGATTCTTTCAACTATTCCCACAATAGTCCATATCCCTAGGCAGATCCCAAAGCACGAGCTCTCAAATTAATGCCAATGGAATGGCTTTCAAATTGTTTTCTCACAACGTTCACCCTTTTTAAAGGCCCTAAGTGCCGTGTTTCTCGGGTGGTATCGTGAAGAACCGTTTTTAAAATGAATTTCGGATTTGGTATTTGGTGGATAAGTGTATATCGACTGGAAACCAAATTGTGCGAGATACGGGATTGATCTGGTCTAAGTCCAATATGATCCCTGAGACTGTCCCTAAGGCAGATTAAGTTCTGCATCAATCTGGTAACAATGCCACGTACAACATAACCCATCAAAATTCCCAGCCAATCCACACTTCTGAAGCTTTCTATTTTTGTGTGATTATGGTACAGTAAAAATGACCTTTCAGCCACCATCCGAGCCAACTGCTCCAAGAACCTCTTTTTCATACACATCCATGATTACTGTAGTATCTACTGCTCAAGAAAACATTCCCATTCATAGCTTTTCCTCAAAAGGCTATCCCATCTATCCTGATAAATTAGATGGACATTTCTTATGGGATGTTCCTGGTTCTCATATTTGTAATCCCGATTGTCCATGTCTTGTTCATCTTAAGATGCGGAATGTCTGGTATCTCGTGACCTTTGGTATCTCGTGACCACGTCATTCTCGTTACCCCAGTTGGTATCAGAGCCATATGCGTCATTTACCGATATTGGTATAGATTATAAGAGTTCAATGATTTAGGAATCAAGGCATTAAAAAATATAACCTCTTAACCTCATGGCTTCATCATCATCCTCAACTACTTCTACTTCTTCATCTTCTCCAGTTACTCTTTCTTCTACTCTCTCTTTACTTAAATCTTGTACTAAGCAAACAGCCAGTAAAATAGAGAATCTTGTAGAATACTCCTATGTTCCTGAATCTGTTCAAATCAATGAATCTTCTTTACCTCTTATCATCCATATCACTTGCATAAAAAACCTTCTTTCACTAGAAGTATCAAAACCCTGATTTCCACCAAACGACCTCATCCTAAAGAATACATCCAGTCGTCTCGACTTGATCAGTGTGCTTTGCAAGCTACTACAGCTGAACAATATGTCACCCTTGAGATATCCTCATAATTGATCTCTACATGGAAACGTGAAGGCTATACACATCTTCACCTTGGAGGTGTTCGCCTTATCCTCACTCTTCATGGGAGAAAAGGCTTACCTGTCACGGCCAGAATTGCTTTACTTAACACCAGGTTTAAGCAATATCAACATGCCATCATTGGCACAGTTCTCACTACCCTCCATGCCAGAAGTGCTTTGCTTACCTTGCCACCACCTTAAAAGTTCAGATCCAGCTTCAAGGAGCTGAACAAATAACCTCAGCTAAAATAGCTACCCTACACCATCAGCTTGTTTACAGGCTGCAAAATCATGCTTTGGATTTGCCAACTCCACAAACTGCAAATTCAGAAGCTCTTATGATTCTTACAGAATCTGAAGAGATCCCAACCATTATTCAAATACCACGGCAAATTCCCCAACAAGAATTGATCAAACTCATGCCTTTAGAATGGCTATCCAATTATGAACAATTTCATCAAAATTCTGAACCCATACAAACTTCTAAAAGCCATTTTCAGAAAAATTCAGATGGAACTGTTCGTCTTACCTTCAAACCACCATCCAGTTCGTCCTCAGAACCACCCAGATTATCTTTTACCTATTCTTCAATGATCACTTCTGTACACACAGAACAAGAACACCTACCCATTCAAACCTTTAATGATCAAGGTTTTCCCATATATCCGGCAAAACTTCATGGACATTTCTTATGGGATATCCCAGCCTTTGGCAACTGTGATGCCGGCTGCCCTTGACAATGATGACGAACCCAAAAGATGCAAGCGCAAGTCTAAAAAGATTATTTATCCAGCTTGCCGATACCATGCTGCTCATCCTAAAGATCCACCTGAGCCTGATTCTCAAGCACCTTTACCCATTTATGACAAAGGTCTTGCCTGGATCTAAAAACATGAACCCGTTTTGCTCAACTGCAGAATACAATCAACCCATGACACCACCCGTGTTAATCCCACTCCTAAAATACAATCTTGTATGATGTTTTTCCCATCAACATCTACAGAATACCAAGCCCAGTTCCCACCTTTGGAAAAAAAAACGAACCAACAAAAGAGTTTCGTCTCCAAACCATTTGTCCCATCTACAGTAACCCCTACTGGCCATTTAGAAGAACCTTGTTCTTTTGAAGCAGTATTAAATTGGCAAACTCAAAATGCTGTTGTACATAATCAAGCAATCACTACCTTGCATCATAAGGTAGACAACATTACCCACAAAACCAACTAGGTTGAGAGAAAGGTTAATACCATCTCAGATAAGTTAAATCAGATTTATCAAAATCTTCATGACAGAGTTACTCAACTTGACTCTGAACTTCGGGCTATGCTTGCTCAATGAGTCTATAGTCCTGATTTTGAAAAAAAAAAAAAAAAGAAGCTGATATAAGAGCTTTGAAAGCTGAATTGCCAAAATTGATTCAGAAAAAGTCCAGCCTACCCTTATTAGTAATTAATCCTACCTATCATCCTTTCTTACCATCAACTTCTTCCCGAACATATGATCCTTTAAAAATTTTTGGTATGACCCATACTCTATTTCCTCCACATCCACAACCTCAACCAAAACCAAAGAAAACCCCAAAATCAATCCTAGTTCAAAAATCCATTCCCTAGCAAAATCCTCAGACATCCCGATTTGAACCATCACCCTCTCCATTACCAACTTCTTTACCTGAATCTACTCAACCATTGCCAATCCAAACTCCCATTTCCCTAGAAAAACAACCCATGTACCAATATTCTGCTCACCAAATTTCCCATTTTCCATCTCTAGATTCTTCTACTGAAAATTTCCCTTCATAATCAGATTCATTATCAATTAAGTCATCTGATTTGTCTGACTCAGACACTTCTGATTCAAATCTAGCTGATATTTCCAAACTCCTCATGGTAGAACCTACTGAATAGTTTGGTGCCACTAACACTGGCCCATGCATTGAAACTGTTGACACTGATGAAGAAAATCACGAAACTAGTGAATCTTCTCAGTCCATTCCACCTCAACCAAAAGCCTCCAAACCTTCAAATGGACCATGGTTTACTTTTGATGATATCCCTCCAACAAAATGGAAAGAGAGATTACAAGAGTTGTCTGCTTGGATTGATCTCCAAATGTTAACTCCAGAAGCAACAACCCAATCTATTCTACGAGAATTCAGTACTCGATTTACGGGTTCTCTTCAATATTGGTTATAGACAACTTCAATTCATTCAGATTCCTGATGTCTCTCAGGCTTTAGCCCTTCCCCATGATCAATTTATTGGAGAACCAAGTGTTCCTTTTGAAGCCACAAGATGTGATTATCTCAACATGAAATGTTCTCTCGACATAAAAGATCTTGAGAAACGCTCAGACCCAAAGCACCAGGTCTGGAGCAAACCATTTGTCAACTCTCTTATTTCCTCCCCACTACAAACGGATGTCTTTGCTTTATTATAAGCTAAATGGATTCAATGATGCTACACTCAGACATATATTTCTAGCTTCTCTTCCAGAAGAATTACAACCGGAGATCCAACGTCAGTTAGCTGCTCACAAGCTCAGCATTGACACATTATCATTGGGAAAATTATTCCAGATTGCTATGGGATGTCTTGACAAATTGTGTGAACAAAAGAAATTCTTCTAGGAACTTATGAAAGACAAAGAGCCTTTAAGATCTTCTTGCAAAAAGCCTTACTTGGCTATTAAGTGCAAAGATCCAAAAAAGTGTGATTGTTCATCAAAGAAAAAGTCTCATTTCAAGAAATCCATATTCTCATTTCCATCTAGGAAACGACGTACTAAACAATTTCGCTTTTTCAGAAAAAGGCAATCCCACTCCAGAGATTTTCCTAACAGAAAGAAAAGCAGTTGTTTCATTTGTAAAAAGAAATGTCATTTTGCCAAGGACTGCCGTGTCAAGCCTAGAATGCGGTAAAACTTATCCAACACCTGGAATCCACTATAGAATTTTCCCTAACCACTTGTTTTCTGAACAAGAAGAGCCAAATGATGATACAATCTTTTCTTTACTAGTAGAATCCAGTGATTAGAACAATTCTGAATTTGAACCAATCTACATAGTCCAACCTTCCTCCATTCTAAATTTGAACAATTCTGAACTAATCCATGACCATACTATACCCAATATTTCTGTCAAAATCTAAATTGTCCCTTCCAGATATCATAAACCTATCACAGCCATTGGTTTTCTCGATACTGGATCTCAGCGGAGCATGCTTAACCTGCTATTCTTCCTACTGAGTATTGAAAAACTCAGGAGGAACACTTTAAAGCAGCTGACGGAAAGATTTTTACAACTAAATTAGTTACTAAACATCCAATATGAATCAAGTTATTTCCTAATTGTGTTGTTTGGATAAAACTAATTGGTTCATCTTTGCCAAACAAAGATCTCCTTGTAGGTTTTGACATCCTACATCAGGCAAAAAATGTCCAGATTACTTCCTCTGGTCTCTATTACAAATCCATGATTAAACTCTTCACCAACACTCTAAAGATCAAATCCTCTAAACATTCTTTAGCCAATTCACCACCCACATACCAGGCCATTACAAATCAAATCCTCAAATTTTGCGATGAAAACCATAGCCATTTTACCCATCCAAACCCATTATGGAAAACCCCAAAATTCTTCATATTCTTACCTTTCAAACTAAATGAAGACAACAACCCAACCAAAGCTAGCCATACAGGAATGACCCCACAAGACCTTATCTTGGCCCAACAAGAATGTGCTTAATTGTTAAGACAAGGCCTTATTGAACCCACAAATTTTCAATGGGTCTGTCAAGCTTTTTATGTTGAAAAAAGGTCTGAAATTCTTCGTGGCAAAAAATGATTAGTCATTGACTATCAGCCACTCAACAATTTTTTCCAATATCAAAAATTTCCATTCCCTTACCAAAGACGTCGATCACAACGTAAAAAGAAGTCCGTTCTTTTGTCTCCATGTAAAACTCAACCTCATTTTCCTCCAAATGATCCAGAAGCCAAAACTAAAACCTCATTTCCTTTGTATAACACCACACCCCATAAACATAAGCCAATACAAACTTGTCGTCAGCAAGCAGGTTTCATTTCTGCTCCTTAACCACTTTCTTGTATGATGTTCTCATCCGCATCAGCATCATATCAAGAACAATTACCCTCCTTAGGAAAAAGAACAAATCCTCAAACAAAAGTCATTACAAGACCTTTTGTTCCATCACCAGTAACCCCTAATGGTCAGACTGAAGAACCTAGACCTTTTGAGACAAATAGTGTGTTGCAAAGACTTGATGCTAAAGTTGATTCAGTAGCATCTCAGGTCCGTAGTAATGATGGAAAGGATGATTCAATTGCTGCTCAACTTGAAAAAATGTATTTTGACATGAAACAAATATTGGGGTCCTGAGTTTGACCAGAAAGAAGCTGAGATTCGAAAGCTTAAAGCTGAGTTAGAACAAATAGATGCAGAGAAACAACAACCCTCTTTGTTTTCTCCCTCCCCCTCTTTACCATTACCAACACCATCTTTTGGCTCATACCAATCCTTCTACTCTCCAACGATGTATGCTCGTCTGGTAGATTATAAAAGATTCTTTGGAATGACGAATACTCTGTTCCAAAACATACCTACCCAATCTCCACCAAAACCATCAAGATCTTCCACTTCATCCCAACCTAAAACGACATCACGTATATCACCTACAACTACACAGCCATCATTAATACCCACTTCTTCACAACCCATAATAGATCTTCCTATTCCTCCACTATCTACGCCAGACCCTACAGCTAAGGACAAAGCCCCTAAGCACCAATATTCTTCTCAGTAGTTAACAAAATCAGTGGCAATCTCTCCCTCTGCTTTTGACTCTGACACTTCAGAATATGAACACACAAAATCAGTTTATATTTCTGACTCAGAATCAGAATATGGTGATGTCTCTAAACTATTGATGGCTCAACCTACTGATGAACCATATTCTTCATCTCCTCCCCATGGACTTCAATTATTGATGAGTTAGCAGCTGACACCAAACCAACTACCCCTGCTCCTGATCCTACACCAAGACCTACCACTAGTCCATGGTTCACATTTGATGATATTCCAAAATCAAAATGGGCATACGGATTCTAGGAATTCTCAGCCTGGATTGATGTCCAAATGATCAGACCCGGTGCAAACACTCAATCAGTCCTCCGAGAGTCTTGACTGGTTTGAAAGTCTTGGCCAGTATCGCCAATTACAATTTGTCCAAATCCCTGACATTCCTACTGCTTTGGGACTCATCTATGAGCAATATCTAGGCGAACCATCTACAACCCAAGAATTGGTAAGAAGAGAGTTCCATCAAATGAAATGTTGTTCTTTACAAAAGAAAGATTTGGATTTTCATTATAAAAGGATGTCCAGTCTTTATTACAAGCTCAATGGCTTCAATGATCCAACACTCAGACATGTTTTGGTAGCATCCTTACCCAAGGAGTTGTTACCTGAATTGCAACGACAACTCAAAGTGCACAATCTGGAGGTATCCAATTTATCTCTTGGAAAGATTTATCAATTTGCTATAGGTTGTCTTGAAAAACTCTGAGCAGAAAGAATTCTTCAAAGATCTCATGAAGGATAAACCACTCTTTAAGAGAGCGTACAAAAAACCATATCTTGAGATCAAGTGCAGAGATGACAAGCATTGCACATGTATCCCAAAGAAAAAGTCTCATTTCCACAAGTACCCAACAAAACCCAAATACAGGTCTTCCAAACACAAAAAACCTTATAGGTTTTTCAAAAGAAAAGACCCAGCTCGAACCCATAGAACCAAAGGCAGTCAATGCTTCATTTGTAAGAAAAAAGGCCACTTTGTAAAAAATTGTCCTAACCGACCAACCAAAGTTGTACGCCTTATTAGTCACCTTCAATAATCCTCAATGATTTCTAATAATGAGGATATTGAGTCTCTCTTTACAGAGCAGGATGACTATGATGATTTCACTACTTTTGCATTAGATGATTCAAGTGAGTCTTCAGACTCTGAGAATATGCCCATCATACATACAGTCCAACAACTCTCTTATTGGTTTCATTAACACAGGTGCTTAAAGAAGCATGTTAAATCCTTCCATACTTCCTTCCCACTGCTGGAATTCAAACCAATCTTATTACCAAAAAGCCAGTTGGAATTCAGTTTTTTCCCAATTGTGTCCTTTGGGTAAACATTGTCGATTCGAATTTACCTGACAAAGATCTTCTCATAGGATTTGATATTCTTCATCTCATTAAAAAACTTCAAATCACTGCATCTGGGACGGATCCCTCAATCATATGGTAATTATGGGTTTTGATTTGTAAAATCATGCTTTTTAAAATATTTTTGTCTTCTCTTTAAGAGAAATCGTTATATTCGGGTAACAATTAAATGAAATGGGACCTTTACAAAGACTTGATTCTATACTACTTAGTAAGGAATCATCGAAAGAGATGAATCGGCCATCTCTCAAGACTGCAAGAATGGAGGTGTCCAGACCTTCTTTTGTTAAGGGTTTTATACCGACTTGTATTAAGCCAATGTGAATATAATTAAAAAAATTTTCTCTTAATTTCTTTAGAGATTGCTCAGAAAATAAGTGAATTGTTTCAAAAGGCTTTGAAAGGGTTATGTCACGTTCTTCTGTTTTTATGACATAATCATTTTTTAAAAAATCAAGCTTTTTTGTTTTATAAATCATTTCTTTATTAACCTTTGGTAATTCCCAATTATCAATTGCTTTATTGAAGTCTTCGATAACAAATTCTTCAGAATTCACAACATTCTTTGAATCGCTAGTTCTTCCAGAAGAAGAGCTAGAAAAGGACGATGCTCTACAGAGCAGAGAAACCATGGTTCTAAACTTATGGTCCACTCTAAGACCTGTTGGTATGGCTACAGGTATGGGTTTACAGCCCTATGCGGAAAACTTATCCTATGGCGGGACTTACTACCAGTAAAGAATTCACTACACAAACAAGGATTAAAATAAAACACAAGTCTTTAAACACAAATTCTCTAAACTATACAACACTTTCCTCCCCTTGGCTCTGATACTAGAAGGAAATAGGATCAAAGGACGGATGTGTTTTAAAAAGATATTATTTAAAGAAAACTTCAAATACAGAAACGAAAGAAAAGGAAATAATTTCAGGTTAATTATCTTTATATTAGTGATCAATCAAGGGTACGTGGCGTTGTTACACCTGGGAATGCCACTATTCTGGCCTTCAGGTCTGATCAAACTTAGACTTGATCAGGATCCCTGCACCCTGGTTTCCAGCCTAATATACCACTTTAGTTTTATTAAACCTATTGATGTCTAAGCAAGCCTAGCAACAAAGTCTAAGGCCTAGTCCATACATCTAAGGCTGGGTGCATACACAGTACTAGATCCGGATCCCGAAAATAGTGCTCTGAAGGAATGGAGGGAGAAGAGAAAGAATACAACTGAGGATTGAGATCTGGTCTCGTTGCCTCAGAGGAACGTACAAGTTATAAGGCAGATCTGATAGAGATCAGTCCGCAATCATGCTTTGAAAAATTAAAATGCAAAAATTTAAATTGCATAAAGGAAATTGCTCAAATGTAAATTGCTTTAAAATAAATTGCGGAAAAGTAAATGGCTTTAAATTAAATTACAGAAACTTTAAACATACATCAAAGCTTTAAATAAATTTACAAAAAAGAAATTAAACGTACATGTTTCTTTATTTCTTTGAACTCAACTTTTGGTACAATTTTACAGATCTATTCGAAAGGAAAGATTGAAAGACGGGAAGATTACAAGACAGAAAGCTCCCTTGATGCCTTGATCATTTACAAGACAGGGAAAAATGCTTTCTGGATGTCTTGACCAGGCTTCCGAGAAGAAGAAGAAGAAGAGAGAGAGAGGGAGAGAGAGAGAGAGAGAGAGAGAGACTCAAGAAAACTTTAGATCTGAAAAATCTGAGGAGTCTAAGTCTTCCTCCCGATTTTTATACATGGATAAAAGTTTAAACTGTAGCGGCCCTGTAGTTCTTCAACTGTAGCGGGAGCGGAGCTGCTTGAAACAGTAAGCTTTGGATGGTACAATGCTTTTTAATTTTAATTCGGGTGAAGAGACATGTGCGCTCTCACTTGTGTCCAGGGGACCACCCGAGGGTACAAATACACGTACAAAATGAAAAATACAGAGGAAAATATAATGAAAATTACTCTTTTTTTTTCAAACATACATGATAATTATACATAATGCTTTACAGGAAAGAAAATACATAATAATTATTTACAATGCTTTACAGGAGAGAAAATGCCAAAACAATCGTCTTCGTTTTAGTCTCCAAGGGATATGAATGGCTCTTCGTCTTGATCATCATCATCATCAGAGGAGTCAGCAACTGAAGACTTTGATCTTGATGTGAGGAGCTGTTCCATGACTTTGAAATATTCTTCTTCAGATTTGGCACTTGCCAACAGGGATTGGGCTTTGGATTTTTGGGTAAGAAAGGTGTCTTGGGCTTTCTTGGCTTTAATAGTTGGGGGTAAGAAACCTTTAGAACAGAGCCAATTACGGATCAGAGTATCCGTTAATTTAGACTGTTCATCAAATTTTGACCACCATTTTACTTTAAATGTTCTTTGTAAGATGAGCTGGCTATCTTGGGTATGAAATCTGAGGTTCCACATCCATACCCATAGAAGGAAGAAATTTGTATAGAAACAGAGAAAGGGGGGAAACCTTTTCTCGGATTCAGAAGGAATATAGTGGGCTTTAAAGAGGTTTAAACAATGGGTGGCATTTGGTGTTAGGATATGAGGAATTGGGCCAAAAGAAGTTCATCAATGTTGAAACCAATTTGGGAGGCTTTGAACGGTTATTTTCGAATTAAAGAAAAATAACCATGAATGGGATTTTTTGGGATTTTAGATGAAAAATGTGTTATACCAGGCTTGTTGGTAGTCCCAATATGATAGGTCAAACAATATGGCAAACACATTTGAAAATTTAGAGTGAATCTTTTTTGTGTGTGGAGTTGGTCACCCCACTGGTTTGGGCTCAGGACTTTTAGTATAGTAGCCGTGGAGTAAGCTGGTTCTTTATGAGTTTCATTGAGAAAGAAGTGTTTGAACTTTAATGACTCAGTAACTTCTAAAATGCTTTGATAGTAAGACTGGGGTTTTGTTAAATCCCATGGTTTGAAAAATCAGCCTTTAGGAAAAAACTTTGAAATTGCTTGGAAAGGATCAGTATGGTAAAAACCATCTTCCATTGATAAAATATTTTGAAAATGGGCTTTATCAAACCAATCGCAAGATTTCTTTGAAAGCGTTGGCTGGGAAAGCACAATTTGAGAAGATGAACTTTCGTCAGAGACAACCACATTTTGGGAAGAGGGCTTTGAAATTTCTTTAGAAATAGGTTTTTCTTTTTCAATTTCTTCTTCTTTAGGAGAAATTTGGCTTTGAGAAAGACTTTGAAGAGTGAGCATAAGCTCAGGAGATTTTGTAATGGAGCTCATCCATTGCTTTATTTGGTCATCAGAGGAAATGGATTTGTATTGGGCTTCTTGTTCTTCTACCATTTTGATCCATGATTTGATGGGCATGGCAGAAGAAAGTAATTTTTCTTTAGAATGAGTTGGTTGAGGTTCTTTAGAGGTTGCATGAGACTCAGTGTCTTTAAGGACAGCTTTACTTTTGTCCTTATTCTTTGGCGGCATTATCTGTTTTGAAGAAATTCTCTAGTTAGAAAATCAGGAACAGAATTTTTATCACCTTTAATAAATTCAATATCGAAATCAAAAACACTTAAAATAGCTTGCCATCTTGCAAAAATTTGTTTTGAAGCAATATTTTGAACATCTTTTTCCAAAACATATTTTGCAGCTTTGCAATCAATTCTAAGTAAAAAAATTTTATTTAGTAAATCACTTTGGAATTTAGATATGAATAAAACAATAGAAAGAATTTCTTTCTTGATAAAAGAATAATTTTTCTAGCAATCATTCCAATGTACAGAAACATATTGTACTATATGTTCTTTATCATTCTCTTTTTGCTTTAATATACCACCATAGCCTAAGTCAGATGCATCAGTTTCAACTATTTTAGGCAATGCAGGATTTGCAAGAAATAAAAATGGAATGCTTTTTACAATGGTCTTTATGTGATTAACAATCTTAGTATGTTCTTCTGACCATGCAACAGGAGTCTTTTTTAACCTAACATGCAGTGGTTTAGCAATCCTATTGATATTTGGACAAAAATCAAAAACATAATTAAGACTACCCAAAAATCGGTGCAATTGAATTTTGTCAAGGATTTTATCAGGAAACTTGTCAGTAAAGACAAGTGATCTCTCAATAGGAGTGATGGTCCCTTTAGAAATATAATGGCCAAGGAACCTGACTTTTGTTTGAAATAATGAAATTTTCGAGCTAGAAAGGGCTAGACCAGCCTTCCTAGTGGCAAAATAAAAAGTCTTTAAATGCTTGAAGTGTTGATCAATAGTTTGGGAAAAAATCAACACGTCATCAATGTAAACAATGCAAAACTCAGAATAAGGGTTGTAAATATCGTTCATGATTCTTTGAAATTCTGAGGGTGCATTTTTTAATCCAAACGACATTACAGTCCACTCATATTGATCAAAAGGAACAGTAAAAGCGGTTTTATAACGGTCATTAGGGTGGATTTGGATTTGCCAAAAACCTGATTTCATGTCAAATTTTGAAAAAATAAAAGTAGAACACAATTTTTGGAGCAAATCCTTTTTATTAGGTGTGGGATACCTAATCCATTTTAATGTTTTATTTAAAGGCTTGTAATTTATTACAAGTCTCGGTGTTCCCCTATCAATTTCAGAATTTTTATTAACATAAAAAGCGGCACAAGACTATGGGGACCTAGATTTTATAATGAGTACTTTGGACTCTAAATCCTTTATTTCATCTTTACAGTGTTGTTCTAAATCCATATTCATTTGAATTGGACGAGCTTTAGTGGGTATTTGCTTTTTATTAAAAGAGCTTTCATAAGGAAAATCTACCAAATGTTGTTTTCTTTTCCAAAATGCGGATGGTAAATCGGCACATATTTCTTTTTCAATGAGATCTTTAAAATCAGAAATCTTTCTTTGTATAAAATCATTTTGTAACTACTTTTCAATTCTTTGGAGACTTAAATCCTTTTTTAAACAAAACAAATCATTTTGTTTTGACTTAAGCATGGCATTGATTTGATTCTGGTAAACAGAACAAGTTTTGACAATGTTAAGGTTTCTTGTTTTCGGTTTCACAATAAAAGGGAAAACAAGTTTTTTGGATTTTGCTTTAAAAGATATACTATCATAATTGACAGTATACGGAGTAATCAGATTTATAAATGGGGTTCCTAAAATGACAGTATGGTATATGTCATTCGTAAGAAGAAAAGAAGTTCTGAATTCAAAACCATTGTTGTGAACAGAAGCATCAACTTTTGATTTGATTTTAAGTTTTGAATTATTGGCGGCAGAAAGTCTTTCATTAGTCTTCTCATGGAATTTTTTAGGAACAATATCTTCTTTAATGCAATTTAAATCGGCACCAGTGTCAAAGAGGGCAATGGTGTCAATTTCAAATTCTTTAGAAAAAATTAAAGTGATTTTGATTAAATACTTCCTGGTGGTGATTTGTTTTAAAACAAATAGAAAATCGTTGGGCACGGATTCAATGTTTTCAAGATTTTGTTCGTTATCACCATCAGTGTCAACTTCCTTATCAGAATTATCATCTAGTTGTTTTTGCAAAAGAAGTTGAATAGTATCGGAATCATGCTTTTGTTTTTCTTTCAAATCCTTAATCTCAAGTTTGATTTCTTTGATTTCTTTCTGAAGATCTTGGATATTAGGAACAACTTTCTTTGTTTTCTTTTTGTCCAAAATATCAATAAGGTCATAAGAAGTCTTTTTAACAATTGGAACTTTAGAAGTTTCTGTTTGATTGGAATCTAGAGTCTTTAAAAGCTTATCAAGATATTCCTTTTGAAGATTCAGATCAGAAATATGCTTAACGAGTTCAATAAAAATCTCTTGGTCTTTAGTCAAAACATTGATTTTCTTTAAATAAGAATCCAAATTGCTGGTGTCGGAGTCACTCAAAGAAACAGATGTGTCTGAGTTATTTAACTCATCAATCTGTAAAGGTTCACTGTCTCCCGTCATAGAAGACTCAGAGTTAGAAGACTCTATGAGCAAAGAGGCAATATTTTGTAGTATGGCCTTTTATACCACACTTGTGACATATGGCTTCTTTGTAATTAAATGGGGTTTTTGGTTTGGCTCTAAACTCTTTCTTTTTAGAGAAGTTGGGTCTATTATAAGGCCTCGAGGGTTTCTTATAATGAGGTTCTCTAAAATTTTGAAAGGGTTTTCTATGGAATTTAGATTTGTAATGTTTCTTGTAAGGTTTTGTAGAACACTTACCATTAGAATCTTTGGAAGTAGAAGTCTTAAAGGGGTCATAATTGAATTGTTTACAGAAAATGCCTAATTCTTGCTTAGACTTCTTAAGTTCCCACTTAAGAAGTTTCTGTAGTTTCAAGTCTTGACAGATCTTTAAGCCTTCCTTAGGTGAGCTCATCATAAGGAATACGATTATCATAAAGGGCTTTAATGAAATTTCTAACCTTTTCTCCTAGTAGGGTAGGCAAACCTGTAAGGAATTTCTCCTTCCAAGTTGTATGACTAGCATCATCCCTAAGGAAAACTCTGATACCAATCCGAAGGGGCACCTGAGACTCTTAAAACCAGTTTTCTATGCTAGGTTATACAACCCTAAAACAGCTTTCCTTAGCTTAAAACGGGTACCAAACCAGATAAGAAAATAGCTAAAGATCGTCTTAAGTGTTCTGATACACAGGATCCTTCATACAAAGGCAAGTGTAGAGCATACTAACTTGGTTTTGAACAAATTCGTTTTTAAAATTTTCCTTATTCTTTTTCTTATCTATTTCAGAGCCCTATA
Source organism: Citrus medica (assembly GCA_002013955.2). Lineage (NCBI taxonomy): Eukaryota > Viridiplantae > Streptophyta > Magnoliopsida > Sapindales > Rutaceae > Citrus > Citrus medica. Next base: position 454,368 of record MKYO02009564.1, on the reverse strand, counting down.
GAACTTAAGAAAGAGGAGTTTAGAGAGACATGGATAATAGAACACTCAATATATTGCTTAAAGCTAACTTCTGCTCTGAACGAGGAGGAAGCTCCCTTATATAGGGATTACAACAGGAAAAAACCAAACTTAGAAAAGTGAGACAGGACCCTCATCTTTTCATAAAGCAAACAACTATTCAAACTTTAATAAAGTAAAGTTAGGGGGTCCTGTCCCTACTTTACTTTCTTAAAGTAGCTTTTGCTTTTATGTCTTGTCTTTTTATGTAAAAGATAAAGTTAGGGGGAGCAGTGTGAACTGCTTGACGCCGTTGGTTGTCAGCATCAATTCTGGAAGAATTTCTTCTGATCACAAAGGTAATCAAGAGAGATCGCCTTCTTTGCTCAACCACAAATCAGCTCACTACCAAAGCAGATAACCCAGAATCCACCAAAACTCAAGATCATGACAGATGGCAAACGTATCCTATAGGCCGATGCTTCAGACACATCATGGGGAGCCCTGTTGCTTGAACAGATTGACAAAAAGGAATATCTAATCGGACGGAGAGGATAGATTCATCCCGTAATCATCTGAGCTGGAGATGGATTCAAATCTGCGGTAGTTGACGCAGCTTTTGTGACAGTTGGCTCCATAAGGTTCATAGAACAAGGTGCACTGTTCTAGATAAGTAGGGCCATCATACTGAGGACATCTGCATTGGGATGGCAGATGAGTGATGATGGGCTCAGATTGTGAAATGACTCTTGATGACTGGCCTTGTTCTTGTTGGGGTGGAGTCTGAAACTCCTGGAGCGGTAAAAAGTCATCCTCAGGATCCTGGGAATCCTGGTAGTAAATCTGTGGAGGAGTATTTATCTTCAGCACCCTACTGTCTCTGCTGCTCTCATGGACATTCATTCCCAGTTTCTTGGAGAACCTGCAGCTATCTTTGCCACTGCTAGTAAAGAATATCTCCACATTTTGGAGGTAGGTAAAGATGGAATTTTTCCGAGGTAAAGGAAATTTATCATCCTGTAAAAACTGGTTTAAAGGCTGATAATCAATGACAAGACGCTTTTTACCCCGTAACGTAGGTTATACAACCCTAAAACAGCTTTCCTTAGCTTAAAACGGGTACCAAACCAGATAAGAAAACAACTAAAGATCGTCTCAAGTGTTCTGATACACAAGATCCTTCATACAAAGGCAAGTGTAGAGCATACTAACTTGGGTTTGAACAAATTCATTTTTAAAATTTTCCTTATTCTTTTTCTTATCTATTTCAGAGCCCCATAGAACTTAAGAAAGAGGAGTTTAGAGAGACATGGAGAAGAGAATATTGAAAAGCAAACGTTTATTCAAACTTGTTTCCAACTTAGTCATAAACTAAGAGGAGGTGCCCTTATATAGGGATTACAACGAGATAAAGCCAAACTTAGAAAAGTGAGACAGGACCCTCATCTTTTCATAAAGCAAACAACTATTCAAACTTTAATAAAGTAAAGTAGGGATAGGACCCCCTAACTTTATCTTTTACATAAAAAGACAAGACATAAAAGCATAACATGACAAAGCCAAAAGCAGGATAAAGACATGCGGCGGAGATTACGGAGAGGATAGATTCATCCCGTAATCATCTGAGCTGGAGCTGGATTCAAATCTGCGGTAGTTGACGCAGCTTTTGTGACAGTTGGCTCCATGAGGTTCACAGAACAAGGTGCACTGTTCTAGATAAGTAGGGCCATCATACTGAGGACATTATTTTGCATGGACAATCCTGGGAATGCAGAGAGATCTGCATTGGGATGGCGGATGAGTGATGATGGGCTCAGATTGTGAAATGACTCTTGATGACTGGCCTTGTTCTTGTTGGGGTGGAGTCTAAAACTCCTAGAGGAGTTGACTGAGCGGTAAAAAGTCATCCTCAGGATCCTGGGAATCCTTGTAGTAAATCTGTGGAGGAGTATTCGGACGTTCTTCTTTGATAATGATACTTTTGCTAGAACCAGAAGGATTAGGTACCATGAACATTTCATGACGAGGTCCAATAGAACTGGAGGTGATGTCTTGTGGTGGTGGAGGAACATGATTTAAGGACAAGAGATGATTCATGAGAGCCTTTTTGAACATGGGGTCTTGATCCAGTGTGCTGGGATGAGGGGTTGTGTGGTAGTGGCTGATTTGTGGTTGAGCAAAGAAGGCGGCTGTTTCTGGGTGACGGAAATATGGTTGGTGGACTATGAACACGGATGTGAATTTTTCAGCTTCATGAGAAGGGATGGTGGAGAGATGATGGTTGTGACTAAGCTGCTGGAGTTGGGATCTCCATTGAGGAATAGGAGAGAACCACTCTAACAGAGTCCATAACAGAGAAGTAGCCTTGGAAGGATTATTGAGGGTGTTGACTGTGTAGGCTAAGGGGATGATTAACTGAGTTGCATGGAGTACAGTTAAGCACCAGAAATACCAGAGTTCATCTTCACTGATATCCCTGACAGAGGGGATGAAGAATCCTGTAAGGAAGAGATTCTCGGGATGAAAGGTGAGGAACTGGTTGTGAGGGTTTTCTTCAAGGAAGAAAGCTTTCATGTAGTAGCGGAAAAGAAATTGTTTAGCAAACTCCTGAAGACGGTAGAGGGAAGGAAAAGTTTGTACAGGCCTGGGGAAGGTCTTTTGGGTGAGAGCCTTAGAAGGCAGAGAGGTAGCAGTAGATCTAGTAGCCATGAAGATCGGGAAGACTGGGGAAGTGTAGAAGATTGGAGAGGCAGGTTTCTGAATGCGGGATAGGAAATCTGGAATGAGGTTCTTTTGTCCTTTTATATGTTCAACATCAAATTCATATCGGGAAAACCATTCCTGTAACCGAAGTAACTGGCTGTTGGGAATCGTTTTACCTTTAAACTGTAGGACTTTAGGGAAAGAGGAATTATCCAATCTGATCAGGAATCTATGGCCAAGGAGGTGGTATTCGAACTTTTTGATGCCGTTTTTGACGGCAAGGATCTCCTTGTAGATCGTGTGATAGTGCTGCTGGGCTGGACTAAAATGTCCACTAGCATATCCGATTAGATATTCCTTTTTGTCAATCTGTTCAAGCAACAGGGCTCCCCATGATGTGTCTGAAGCATCGGTCTGTAGGATACGTTTGCCATCTGTCATGATCTTGAGTTTTGGTGGATTCTGGGCTATCTGCTTTAGCTGCTGGACAGCTGTAGTGTGACTGGAATCCCAAGAGATAGGATGCTTTTTTAGTAAAGCAGAGAGTAGACTTGTCTGCTGGTCCACATGAGGCAGGAAATCACGGATGTAGTTGATGATGCCAAGAAACTGTTGGACTTGTTTCTTTGTGAAATCCTTATCTGGAAAGTGGAGTAATTCTTGTGCAATGTGGGGTCCAGGCTGATAGAATCCATTCTTTATCTGCATACCGAGATATTCTACGGTATCTGTGGCAATTGTACTCTTTTTGTCTGAAAGCATAATACCGTATTAATCTACGATATCATGGAACTGTTGGAGTAAAACTTGATGCTCTTCTGGAGTACCTGAAAACAGAAGCAAATCGTCAATATAAACAAGGGTATGGTGAAGGATGGGCTGGAAGATTTGGGTCATGGCTTTTTGGAAAATGGATGGTGCGGTTTTGAGACCAAAGGGAAGAACGGTCCATTGGTAATGGGCGTTTGGGATACAGAATGCAGTTTTATAACGTTCAGCAGGGTCAATACCCAGCTGCCAAAACCCAGACTTTAAGTCAAACTTAGAAAATATTCTGGCATTTAGGAGGTAGGTAAAGATGGAATTTCGCCGAGGTAAAGGAAATTTATCATCCTGTAAAAACTGGTTTAAAGGCTGATAATCAATGACAAGACGCTTTTTACCCCGTAACATTTCAGCACGTTTATCAACATAAAAGGCTTGGCAGGCCCACGGAGAAGTTGTGGGCTCAATGAGGCCTTGGGCAAGTAACTCTGCACATTCTGTTTGGGCTAACTTAAGCTCAGAAGGAGGCATACCCGGATGGGTTGCTTTGGTAGGATTGAGGTCTTCATTAAGCTTAAAAGGAAGCTTAACGAAATGGGCTGGATTTTTCCACAGAGGACTGGGATGGTCAAAGGCCATATGGTTTGGAGGACAAAACCTTAGTAACTGGGCCGAAATAGACTGATAATCAGGAGGAGACTGGGCCAAATGATATAGCTTGAGCTGGTCTGTATATGGTTGAAACATGGACTGGAATCGGAGACCAGTAGGGAGGACTTGAATCTTTTGGGCTTGGAACAGGATATCAAACCCAAGAAGAAGATCTTTGTCAGGTAGGCTAGACCCAATAACATGGGTCCAAACTGTGAGCTTTGGGAACAGCTGAATTCCAATTCTAGACTTGGTGCGGAGCTTTGTAGAAAACAATTTTCCACTAGCAGCACGGAAATGATTTTCATTTGAAATCCAGGTTTCAGGCGGCAAAATGGCAGGGTTTAAAATACTGCGCTGAGCGCCAGTATCTATGAAGGCAATAGCAGGAATGGGCCGACTGTATTTGGATAACAGGATTTGGATTTTGACGGAAGGAATGGGTTGAACTGACAATTGAGTGGAGGATGAAGGTACTGACTGGATGTGGAAGACAGGGGAATAGTCTTCTGGTTCAGTAGATGAAGCTGAATCTGAATCTGAATCAAAAGTGCCAAGGGCAAAAACTGTATCCGGGTCAGGACTTTCTTGTTCAGAGTATAGAAACTCAATTTGGTCAGTATCATGAGAGAATTGATGTAAGGACTAAAGCTGTTGAACTAAGCGTTGAGATCGCTTAGGGTTCTTAGGGCATTCTTTAGCAAAATGTCCGAGCTTCTTGCAAATGAAGCATCAGCTCTTTTTTCTTTGTCTGTCAAGGATCTCAGAAGGTTCTCGTCTTCTGAAATACCGAATCTTTTTGTGCCGCCTAGGGAATGGGCGGGACTGTGAAGATCGAGAAGGCCTTTTGTGAAATCTGACTATATGGTGTTTCTTCTTGGAGGGACAAGTACAATTCTTAGAGTCTTTGCACTTGATTTCCATGTAGGGTTTCTTGCAGGCTGTTCGGAAACCTTCTTTATCTTTCATGAGGTTTCGGAAGAATTTCTTCTAATCACAAAAGTAATCAAGAGAGACTAAAGCCAGCTGGAAGATATGGCCAAGAGAAAGATTGTTGATGTCGAGCTGGGCATTAGCAATCTGGCGACGGATTTCAGGTTGTAATTCTTCAGGCAAAGAGGACAAGAAGACATGCTTGAGGGTGTGGTCATTGATACCACCAATTTTATGGAACAGGGCAGACATGCGTTTGAAATGATAATGCAGGTCAGATCTCTGCATCGAGCAACATCTCATGTGGAGATATTCTTTACGAGCAGTGGCAAAGATAGCTGTAGGTTCTCCAAGAAACTGGGAATGAATGTCCATGAGAGCAGCAGAGACAGTAGGGTGCTGAAGATATAATAATTGTCTGTATTGTCCGAGACTGTCAAACCAATCACGGAGAGAGCTAGTAAACCGGGAGACAAATTCTTTAAGAACTGCAGAGAGTTCTGCATCAGGTTTAACCATCTGTAAATCTAACCAGGCAGAGAGTTCCTGGAGACGTTCACGCCACCGAGCCGGTGGAAGATCATCAAAGGTAAACCATGGTCCATTGCCAGAGGCAACTTTAGTTCGAACTCTTGGAGGAGGATTAGAGTTGTCTCCTTCATTTTCTCCTTCAACATCGGAAGGAATGTCAACATAGGGTTGGCCAGGCTCCCGAGGAGGGGGATCGGTAGTGGTAGACTCAGCATGATCCGCCATAAGAAGACGGGAAATATCAGTCAAGTCCTGTTGGGAATCATCAGAACTGAAACTATTGGGCTCAGAAGTCTCAGTGATAGAATCAAAGGTTTCTACTGAGTCAGAGGGACTGGATTCTTCTGAGGAGTTATTAAGCTGGTCAAGTTCT
>MKYO02009564.1:428794-447943 GCA_002013955.2 Citrus medica | reverse complement strand
TTTTCCAATGGTATTTAAGTTAGTATTACAGAAATTATTCTGTTGAATAATACTACTTAAATTCGCATCAGAATAATTGGTTTTGGGATTTTGTAAGGTGAGGCTCTAATCTCAATAGGAGGTTCACCATGGTCAATAGTTAAGCTTCTAAGAGGTGGATGTTCAGATTCTATAGTTCTATTGCTATCAGAAAGATTCCACTCAGGGATTTTCTTCCTAACAGTAATAGGGTTTGACTCTTTAAAGGGATAAGAAATGTTGTTATTTGAAGAATATATCTCAAACCAATCAAAAAACAATATATGAATTTTGTGTGAATTAACAAAAGCATAATATGTCTCTTGAATTTCTTTTCTTTGGTTCAGAAAATGTTTGAAAAACCAAAATCTTTTTTCTTTGTTTGAATCCGAATAAAAATCATTGTGAAGAAGAGTTTTATCCAGCTCAAAATCTTTTTCAATGACATTTATTATATTCTCAGTAACTGATGAAAACGTAGGAGAGGTTGGAGGAGAAGGTTCATTCTCTTCCTGTCTTTGGCGACTAGTGGCATAGTTGACTGAATGAATAGAGGAACTAGGTATATCCGAAGTGGAAAACCTAGGTTGATTTTGAAGATTTACCTCGGAGGGTATTTTTATAAATTTTCTCTCTAAAGAAGAGATGCTTGAAACTGAGCCCTTATCGGAGAATCTAGATGAAGTAGATCTCCTAAAAGATAATTTTACTTTACCATCTAAATACTGAGTCACATTTTGCAACTCTGTATTTGGCTCAAGTTGTTTTGGAATCACTGGTGCAGTGGCTCCTTCAAGAATCCATTCATCTGGAAGATTGACATATTTCCATTGGATTGGTTTTGGAATAACGGTATTGGCTTTTGAAAGATCAGTCTGCAAGAGAAGAGTCTCTTCTCTTTTTTACTGGAATCTATGTTGCGTGCTGAATGCAGAAATCATAGCTTTATATGAGATTTTAAAAATCAAGGCTACAGGGATGGATCCCTCAATCATATGGTAATTATGGGTTTTGATTTGTAAAATCATGCTTTTTAAAATATTTTTGTCTTTAAGAGAAATCGTTATATTAGGGTAACAATTAAATGAAATGGGACCCTTACATAGGCTTGATTCTATACTACTTAGTAAAGAATCATCGAAAGAGATGAATCGGCCATCTCTCAAGATTGCAAGAATGGAGGTGTCCAGACCGTCTTTTGTTAAGGGTTTTATACCGACTTGTATTAAGCCAATGTGAATATAATTAAATCTTTTTTCTCTTAATTTCTTTAGAGATTGCTCAGAAAACAAGTGAATTGTTTCAAAAGGCTTTGAAAGGGTTATGTCATAATCATTTTTTAAAACATCAAGCTTTTTCTTTTATAAATCATTTCTTTATTAACCTTTGGTAATTCCCAATTATCAATTGCTTTATTGAAGTCTTCGATAACAAATTCTTCAGAATTCACAACATTCTTTGAATCGCTAGTTCTTCCAGAAGAAGAACTAGAAAAGGATGATGCTCTACAGAGTAGAGAATCCATGGTTCTAAACTTATGGTCCACTCTAAGACCTGTTGGTATGTCTACAGGTATGGATTTACAGCCCTAAGCGGAAAACTTATCCTATGGCGGGACTTACTACCAATAACGAATTCACCACACAAACAAGGATTAAAATAAAACACAAGTCTTTAAACACAAATTCTCTAAACTATATAACACTTTCCTCCCCATGGCTTTGATACCAGAAGGAAAAATCAATTGCTTTTAAAGATATTTCCGTCACTAATACAAAGATATATATATATATATATATATATATATATATATATATATATATATATATATATATATTACACAAATATATATATATATATATATATATATATATATATATATATATATATATATATATATATATAGTAATTTTACAATTAAGAAGCCCGTTATTTTATTAAGGTAAGAGACAAGTTAAAAGATAAAAACACACATAATTCAATACACTATATAACAAAATACACTGTATTGGAGCCTTTTTTTTTTAATCTTTTGACTAGTCCCTTACTTTATTAAAGTAAGGAATTTCCCTATTTTAGAATTACATAATAGAAATTATCCCATTTAAGATCCTAGACTAGATAAGCATTTCTATGTATATAACACTCAAGTGAGGATGTCTAAACGCACTTTTCGTGTAGATTCGCTATTACTTCATATGGTGTAATAGAGAGTCTATATATATAAAATCTAATCTAGGATCCTAGACATTTTTAAAGTCGAGGAAGGCTATTATACCATATGTTGTAACAACTTTTTCAGACTTTAATAAAGGCTAGGGTCCTGAATTGAATAATTTTTAATATATACAAGGATTTACTATTACACCATATGGAGTAATAATTAATTGAATCGAAGCAGTATATCATCATAGCATCATACGGGGTGATAGCCAATTCCGCGTGAAATTTGCATTTAGTTATATATACATAGTTATATATATAACTATGTATATATAACTTAAGAGATCACTTGTTAGCATATACATAGTTATATATATGTACATATTAAAAATAAACTAGAATGTAAGAAAACACACTCTATTGATTGAAGTGTATGTGTGTCTATCTTTTTTTTTTTTGTCTTTTAGGGGATCCCCTCATTGGAACATTGCTCTCTCTCTCTCTCTCTCTCTCTCTCTCTCTCTCTTTATATATATACACACACACATGCATGCATACATACAAATTCTCAAGTGCAAATGCCTAAATGAAGATATCTTGTAGATTTGCTATTACACCATATAACATAATAGTTAATTGAACAAAAAACTATAAAGCCATATGAGCACTGGGGGTATAAAATCCACATTTGAGCATCTGAACTTACCTGAGAAGCTCTTTGTGTGTGAATGTCTATCTCTCTCTCCCCCCTCCTTCTCTCTATATATAAAATAAAGATATTCTCATTTTGTTAAAGTAAGAATGTTACTAAAATATTAAAAAAAATACATTTCAATCCATTGGAGACTTTGAAATCTGATTTTGTGTTTTTTTTTGTGTGCTAATTGTATTCTCACTTTATTGTGCTGATGCATAGGATCCTTGCTAGAGGCAAATGCAGAGCATACTTCCTTTAGTTTCAAATGGTTTACCACACCACACCACACCCATCCATTCTGGAACAAGACGATAAAGTTCAAAAGGAACTCTATAATTTCCTTTGTGAACTGTACCAATGCCCACTATCAATGGACAGTTTTACCCTTTGGTCTTAAAACATCCACATCCGTTTTTCAAAAAACCATGGTCCAAATTTTCCAACCCATTATGCATAGTGCATCGCCCATTGGTCTTCTTGATACAGGGGCCCAACGAAGTATGTTAAACCCCGACATACTTCCATATCAGTTTTGGCAACATTCTGAAGAAATTTTTTAGAGAATTATTATTATTGCTATTATTATTATTATATAGTATATTTCCAATCAGGAACCCTAGTTTCAGTTCGAATGATTCCCAACAGCCAGTTACTAAGGTTTTGTCCTCCAAACCATATGGCCTTTGACCATCCAAGTCCTCTGTGGAAAAATCCAGTTCAATTATCTTCATCTATGTCCCTTCTAAAAACTGTTACTAAGCATACTACGTCTAAAATAGAGAGTCTTGTTGAGTATTCCTATATCCCTGATTCTGCCCATGTATAAGAAAAGACCTGATGGCTCTGTTCGTCTTCAGTTCAAACCTCCTCCTTCTGCTCCTACAGAACCTCCCTGATTATCCTTTACCTGCTCAATGATCCAACCTGTTGACACCCTTCCAGAAATCCTTCCTTCCAGAAATCCAACCTGCTCAATGACACCCATAATGTCCTTTACCGTGAGGTTCTGTATATAAAGATCTTAACTTTTTTATATTTGTGAAATGATTCTAGAAACCGTTTAATACGAGTTGTTCGTTAGTTTAACTTCCTTCACCATTTTAAAAACATGAAAATTATTATCTATACATTAAGTCCTCTGAATTTGAAAGTAATTTGTGTGATGTACAAACTACAATCGATTATCACAATTTTACTATGTAATCATGTTCAAACCAACAAACTTAATCAATATCTGTTTCACTGAAGTAAATTTTTACTAGATCCCAAGTATTTATCATTTTTTACCAATTATCTTAAGATTTGATGGACTTAACAAATAAAATTCGTTTGTTGTTAGTTCGATTTTTATTGTTTAATTGTCCGATCCCGGCAGAGAGGGCCAATTGAAGGCTAAAATAACCTTCAATGATTCGGATTCTTGTATATAAATAAGAATCAAAATCAAATCTGTTCAATTAGCAAACTTCAATATCAATCCTTAGTTCTTAAGGATTTTTACAAATTAACTCAAGTGTGTACCTATAAAAGGCACTTTGATGCTTTTGTTAGTATTTGTGACTTGAGATTTTTAGATCTGGACTCTAAATTTCTCTTGACTTGAGCAAGGATTTGTCAAAAGATCATTTCTCGATTCTTTTGGCTTCCATTTATATTCTAAGTAACACGAAATTGGCTGGAGATCTTCTTTTGGATCTAAGTCCCACCTGATGAGATTAAGGATAAAACTATCACAAGCATATGGGATGAGGCATATTCAGATCCTATTCAAGTTCTCATCGGACCTGTTACAAGAGCTCGAGCAAAGAAATTCAAAGAAGCGTTTAATGGATTGATTCAAACAACTTGGGCTCAATCAAATTCATAGAGGCCCGTTGAAGGAATCGCACATGAAGTTTCCAAATAGTCACTTTCATGAAATAGGGAGTTGGCTTGCACATTATGGCGGGAAAATATATTATTTTCCTTTTTCAGATACTTTCCCTTTTTCAGAAACAAATTAGTTATTTCTATTTTAATCACCTAGTTTCCATTTAATTGATGTAAGGCATTTAAGCCAATTAGGATCTTGATTTGATTTAGATTCTTTCTTATTTACTTATATTAGGATTCTGATTTGTTTTAAATTCTTACCTATTTACTTATATTAGGATTCTGATTTGATTTAGATTCTTTTCTATTAGGGAAGATTTAGATTCATATTTGAATTTTGGGTTAGGATTTATTTCCAAAAATTCTTGTAACCAACCCTATATAAAGTACTCATATTCAATAAACATGGAAGAAGTTTTTCTGATGTAATTGGTGAGAGAGTTAATTTTCTTTGGTTCTTTACAAACTCTTTGAACTTATTGAATTTCCGTGGGGTTCAAACTCTTGACTTATCAATCAGATCATCCATAGCTGATTGTGACGTCTTCACATACCAAGGTTTGTGCTTTCAATAAGCATTGGGTCGAGGTTCCATTCCATTCCATTCCTGCTTTAGATTCGATCTTGGGAACTAAATTGATTAAGGTCGCGTCAGTTCTTGAGGGGTTCGTATCACCACCATCCATTTTATTTGTTTAATTTTATATCATCGGATTCGATAACTGTTTTATCTGTATCTAAATTCTCTATACGTGATTTGGTTAGTAATCAAGTGCTTTTTGTTGATATTTTGGGTTTAATCATTGACCATCTCTAATTTTTTTTGTACAAGTTACCTATGGCTTTTGATATTTATTTATAATGTTTATTGGACCCATGGTGTAGTGTAAGTGTATATACTTTTTGGCAATTATAATGGCAAAGATAAAAGTAAACGATAATTACTCTTAGGGTGTCTTTAGTATTATTTTTTACCAACTATTTTTTGTTTTGCAAGTAAAAAATACTATTAAACTAATAATTTGTAAAACAAAATTTTTCTTTCTCCAACTTTTGTGAAGAAAAATGAAATGAAATTTGGGTCCATTTGGGAAAGGAAAAACTTATTTGATAGTTTATTTTAAAATAGTATATAAAAATAAAAACAGTAAAAGTATATTTAGTTGTTTATCCTAAAGCAAGTGAAAAATAAAACTATGTTTGGTAATATGCTTTAATAAAATGTGTTTTTCTATTATTTATTAAGCAACAGATATACTTATTATTTCTTAAATTTTAACATTATAAATTTATTAGTTCAATAAAATGCAAATGAACAACTCCTGAAATTATTTATTTCTCTTTTACAACTTATAAGTTGTTCTTTAGACAAAAATAGTAAAAAATAAAAATCTGCATTTGTATATGAAATATCTGCATTTTATATTCTTTTATAAAAGAATATTATAAAAAATTATTTCTCCACATCATGTTTGCATGTAAGATTGGATTTCACTGATTATTAGAATTAGATTGGATTAGCCTTTTGTTTGGTATAATATGACACAGAAATATGTTAAATTTAATTTAACATAGCTAAATAACTATTTATATTATAATGGTTTTAATATTTTAATTTCTTGTAAATAAAATATTGAATTAAAATTTGATATTCTTTATTTAAATAAATTACAAAATTAATTTTATATTTGTTTATGTAAATATTAATTTAAATAAAAATGAAAAGAGTAAAAAGTAAGATTTTATCCTTCTTAAACCTTAATTGAAATAAGGATCAATAATTGGATTAATTTGTTTTCTCCCAAAAATTTGTCCAATCCTACCTCTTATCCTAGCATCCAAAGATGGTCCTAGTGTTCTCTTTTACGAGAATGAAAATTTTTGTTTTACAAATTCTTGGTTTATTGTAAAAAAAAAAAAACGGAATCTCAAAGACAATGCCAAATACACCTTTCGTCTCCCTTGCCCTCCAAAGCACACCAGAGTTCGATCATCCTTTACAAATTTTTGCAAATTTCTTATATAAAAAAATAAAATAGAGAATTTTTTTCTCAAATTTTTGGTTGAAAAGCAAATAATAATAAGATATGAAGTTGCTTTAAATGTGATTTGATAGTGAAATACTTAGGGCCTGTTTGGTATTGTTTCTAAATTTCTATTTTCTAAAAACGAAAATGAGAATGAAAATGATATTTTACAGTTGCTATATTTCGAATTTAAGTATGTGTTTGTTATCATTTTCTGCATCCTGTATTTTAAAGTTGTAAATAGTAATATGCGTTTGGTAGACACAATTGAAAATAATAAAAATAGTAAATATGTGTTTGGTAGTACCATTTTCAAAAACAATTTTTACTAAACATTTAAGCCATACTTATAGTTAGAAAATAATTGTCATTGTTAGTAGTAGCATACTACTAACATACCATAAATAATTTAAACAGTTTTAGTAGTAGCATTAATAAAAAAAAACAGTTTTACACTATAATTACAACACATATGATTTATATTATTACAACACATTAATAAAAAAAAACAGATATATATTACAACACATATGATTTAAAGAAAATAATTATAAAAAATTACATGAAAGACATCATATATTACACATGTAATCATGCCACATAGAAGTTGCAATTCTATCTCTTGTAATCAATATTAGTAAATGGGCTACTAGAATCTCCTTCTTCATTGATAACCATATCTTGCACATCAAAGTCCTCAAATCAATATTAAAATTTAAATACTACTAAAAAAATAACATATATCAAATATTAATCAAATTAAAGAAACTGCTCCTACACATACATAGCTTAAACTTTTGGAATTAATCAAATTTAACAAAGAATGAAAGACATTTTAGCAACATGTCATAGATTAAAAATTGAACATATCAAAATCAAATATATTCTACTACAAATTGACCAATGTAAATTAAGACCAAGCTCTTGCAATTTCAAAGTTTTACATCTTCTAAAATCACGAGTTCAAGTTTTAATTATTTACAACAGTATAAAGAAATTGAGTAACCTTGATTGATTGTTTGGGAAAGACACTGAGATGTATGAGTAGATAGATATCTAGACCTTCTATGAATACAAAACCAATAGGTATAAAATGGGGAGGACTTAGAAAAATTGGATAGTTATTATCAAACATTATTCAGCTTATTTTTATCCGTTTATCTTTTTCGACTTAGTCAATGCAAATCCCACACACTTTATTCATCCATGGAGCACGTGGTTTAGATCATTTGTTAGTTCTTCCTATTGCAAATTTTGATAGCTCAAAACAAGCTTTACAAATCATATAATTTAATATTATATGGTTACAAGCCCTATATGCTTTTTATATATATATTCTTAATTAAGGCTTCAATATTGATTGTACAAATATTCAAACTACTGCATTTCTTAATAATACATTATTGTCTCTGTAATTACATACATAACTCTGGGGGTCACTGGATAATAAGCAAAGACAGAAATATGGACAATATTATTGTAGCTAGCCTAAATATTAGCATATATATCATTCTTTCCTGTCTGCTGATAAGTGCATATTTTTCATATATTTTGTTATTAATTTCTCCATCTTTTTCTTGTTTTGATCTTAAATATTCTAGTTATTTTAGTTAATTTTTAATTGAATAGGGAATTAATTAATATACATATTTTACCCTTTATTATATATTTGCTAGTTATTTTTATTTATTATTTTTAATTAATTGTATTATTTTATTAAATAGGAAATTAATTGGAGATTGTGGATAAAAAGGAATAAAAGTTCAAATTGGAAAAAGGATTTCAATTAGAATTGGAAAAAGGATTTTAATTAGAATTGGAAAAGGATTTCAATTAGAATTGAAAAAGGATTTCTTTACACTTGTTGGAGAAGAATTCAATCAACTAGCATTATAAAAGGAGAACTGCCAGAGAGCGAGAGGGGGTGTGTGCAGACACAATTCGGGCAGAGGAAAATCAGCAGCTGCAAGGAGAAGAAAAAAATCAGCAGCTGGAATTAAGTTAAAGTAAAGGCAGCCGCTTGAATTAATCTCCATGATTGGTTTTGTCAATTCTCTTATTCCCAATTCAATTATGTTAGGCTAAATTTTTATTTGGTTGAGGGTGAATTCAAAACCCTAAACATGCTATGCAATTAAATTTAAATTCTATCATTCAATTTATTTAATTGAGATTGTTTATGTTCTTCTATAATTAATGTTCATGGTTTATTCTTGTTTTATTTGAGTGGCCAATTAGATAGGACTTGAATAAATTCTATTGCTAGATTAAAATTCTTGATCCGTAATTGTCTTGATATTTTAATCATTAGTAGCAGGTTGGAATCAGTGATTTCAATTGGAGAACATAACCTAGGTTAAATAATCCGAGCTTGTGTGTTTATTGCCTAGATCAACCTAATATCTTTCTTTGTTTAATGCTTCCATTATCTTAAATTTAAAGAGCTTGTTTTAAATTATTTAATGGTTAGAGATTAGGTGAAGAGCTTGTTTTGCCTAACGACACACTAAGGAAAGATTGAGACTAACAGAGCTTATTGTTGTCTACGGTTGATAGTTTCAATATAAATTGATGATAGAATTGATATATTATGTGCATGTTTGGTGGTGGCGAATGATCCTTTAACCAAAGTTTTCATCATTATTATTTCTTTTTCCTTTAACTAGAGTTTTTATTAAATTCTTGTTCGTAATTTTAATTTCTTTATTTCTTACTATTTAGTTAAAAATTCATAAACCCCCTTTTTATTTATAATTGGCATTTTCTTTAGTTAGATTAATTTCTATTATTACTACTATTATTCTATTATAACTAGCATAGTCTCTGTGGGATCGATCCTTACTCGCTCTGTACTAATTATTTATATTAGTGGTAAGGTTTTAAATTTGGTGCACCTTAACGACACTACCATCTGCATCAGTGGAAGCAGTTTTTTCACCGATGAATTGTTCATGACATGCATCATTTCTGTGCACATGCAAGCAGACAATTCAAAGACTCTGAAAAGAACTACCATACTTTCAATCAAGATTTACTCAAATAAAAAAATAAAAAGATCTAACAACTCACACAATAGTATAGATAGAGCCGAGAGAGTAGCAGCGGTCAAGACAATTGAGACGGAACAACAGTAAGGCCGAGATGAAGCGGCGGCGGCGGTAGAGATAGAGTACAGCAGTCGATTTGGGGACACTGAGAGAGAGTAAGCACCGTGAATAGATCGGGAGAGATAAGGAGAGAGAGTCAAATAGATAAGGATGAAGAGAGAGTTGTTGGAGTTTGCTTTTTTCAATTTATTTTTTGAGTTTAATTTTGTAATATGTGGAGAACATGGTAAACATGTTTTCACTTTGATAATTATGAAAGTGAATCTTAAATTATTTATTACAAATTCAGCCACCAAACACATATTAACTTAGATCTATAAAAGGAAAATGAAAACAAAGCCTATAAAATGTTACCGAACATGCCCTTATTTTTTAAATTCATTTGTATTTTAGTTTAATTAATTATATGAACGCCAGCTAACTGAGTTGATAAAACCTCTTATCTTAAAATAAGAGATTTTATATTTAATTTAACTTAAATTAAATTAAAAAATGTATATTTTTTACTTTCCAGCAAAAACGTTATTTTTTTTTAATTTTTCAGACAAATGAGTAAATACATTTCCACATTATTCATTTTTATATACCAGTTGAAAGTAAACCAGCAACGCAACTTTTTTTTTTTAAGGGAAAAGGACACAGAGTCCCCCAACGTTTGAATAAGGGACACAAAACCCCCTAAGGTTTCAAAAAAGACACTCAGACCCCCATTTGTTAACAGTAAATTATAATTTTAAAGTACAATTACCATTATACCCTTATAGCATATTAAAAAATAATTGTTCATTGTCCAATTTATTCCTATATTATTAATAAAACTACGAATATAACTTCATTACCCAATTTTTCCATTTAATTTTTATCAAATTTTCTCTTCAAACTAAATAAATTTAATCAATTGCTCAAAAATAAAAATAAATTAAATTGATTATTAATATAATAAAAATAACATATATTAAATTAAAATAAATTTAATTTTTATATGGAGAATTTTTATTTTTAAGAAATTATCAATTTAATTTATATATAAGAAATTACAACAAATAACATATGGAGAATTGTTATTTTTATTATATTAATAATCAATTTAATTTATTTTTATTTTTGAGCAATGAATTAAATTTATTTAGTTTGAAGAGGAAATTTGATAAAAATTAAATGAAAAAATTGGGTAATGAAGTTCTATTCGTAATTTTATTAATAATATAGGAATAAATTAGACAATGAACAATTATTTTTTAATATGCTATAAGGGTATAATGGTAATTGCACTTTAAAATTATAATTTACTGTTAACAAATAGGGGTCTGAGTGTCTTTTTTAAAACCTTAGGGGGTTTTATATTCCTTATTCAAACGTTGGGGGTCTCTGTATCCTTTTCCCTTTTTTTAACGCACACATTGACCAATTCATCTCTTTTGCTTGGGGTTGGACAGTAAAGCACAACACAAACTCACTCCCAACTTCGTGAGTGTCAGAAGGCAACAAATTTTGTTGTGTTTACAAAGCAAAATTTTTACTTTAATTTGGGGCCATGGAGAGCATCGTAAATAAGCTGAGGAATTTAGACGTGTACCCTAAAATTAACAAGGATTTCTACAGTCGTACGCTCTCTAGTGGCGTTATCACTTTGCTTTCCTCTCTTTTTATGCTCGTCTTTTTATTCTCTGAATTAAGCATGAACCTCTTTCTTTTTCCTTTTTCCTTTTTCCTTTTTTATTGTCAAATGAAAATTATTTATTTCTATTATTTATTATTAGGCCTAATTTTTGGAGTAGCCCTAACTGAAGACATCGATAGTTTCAACATTGCATCTTCATTTTACCCCCACACTATTACTGAATAGAAGCTTTTAGTGGATATTGTTGGGAAAAATCAGGTTTTTAAATTTTTATAAAACATTTTCTTAAGATCGCTCTCATATAATATATAAGAATTTGTAATTTAGAAATCGTACCTTAAAAATCCGATTTAACTTTTTCCGCTGAAATGATTTAGACTCCCAGATCACGATCTGTCACCACCACTCCTATTAGATCACGATCCGTCACCACAACGCTTGTTAGAACACGAACTAGCACCAATGATCTTCCAGGTTATTACTCAGGTTTTATTTGCACTTGATGAGTAGGCACCTTTATCACTACAAAAGCAACTAGCACGAGAAAATTTTTCTCTCAACAATAGAGAGAAAAATCTTTTTCCTGATCTATATAAAGTGGCTACTCCCTTTCTTTAGAGAAAATAAGCCTTTTATATCTCCCTTTAGTGAAAACCCTAGGCTCCAAAAAATCAAAATCAAAACTCACGTTACTTGCTTTTTCTATAGGGGACCCACCTTGTAAAATAACATAAGGCCCCTTACACACAAGCTAATTAAATAGGGCCTCCCACTAAATGATATATTTAGTCTTTTGACCAAAATAGCTAGTTATCTTGCTTATTAATCCAGTAGTGGTGCAGTCAATTAAATGAGCTAACCCGGGGATCATTTGGGAACATACAATAGTGGCTACAATAATTAGGCCTGTAATTAAACTAGCCCAATTATTTAATTCCAAATCTACTCCACTAAAAGATTGGAACTGACTTCCATAATTGTATGCTCGAATAATAATTCGTCCCAAGCCACATTGATTTCTTTACTGCACAATCCTTTGTACCACATTGTTAATTAAATTGATATCTCAACTGTCCAATCAATTTAATAACATCTTATTCCTTGATACTTACTGGTTTTCTCTAATGATCATTTTTAACATACTAAATATGTTGACACACTCTAGCCAGAGAATTCTATGATCAAGTACCGAAAACCCATCAAGAGATGTGTATAACTCCAATACTCATAAATGCTCCCACCAAGATACTGGGTAATTTAGACTACAAGTATGTGTCATGCCCATTAGTAACTCAAATGGAATAACAATTACAATCATGAAATCATAATTAACTCAAGATTAAGATTACAGTAAAATCAATGCCTATGAGATTTAATAAGTCTGACAGTTATTACAAAGTTAATTAAATCTCATATGTGATCCTGTTCAATGTAGTCGTACTACATCAATAAATTCATACATGATTAAGACAAATCATTCAATGAATTTATTACAGTTTATACCTAAATAAAGTGCCCAACTTTATTTATCAACTGCGAACTAAATTTATTTAATCATAAGATAACTTGTATTTATGTCTTCTGTGAATCCACATACCTCATTAATTTTTATTAATCAGAAAAAATGTTTATTACAATTAAATAAACACATATGCTTTTAAAGAGCATATTTTCCCAACAATCTCCCACTAGCTCTTAAAGCATATCTGTCATATTGCACATGCTCTAGGGCTCTAAGTGCAGGTTATAAAGGTTTCCCACTAATGGCCATTGTAATAAGATCTGCCATTTAGTATCTAATGTCATTTAGGGTACTGTCATATAACCTTTCTACACTATTCCCTTATAAGATTATACTTCCTCTCAAAATGTTTTTGTTTCTTGTAGTTCCTTAGATTGAGCTACCGCACCACTATTATCATAAAATAGTTTAAAGGGTGTAGTTACAACAAGTACCACCTCAAGATCTTATAGGAACTTGCGGAGCCATACAACTTTTTTTGCAGCTTCAGATGCAGCCACATATTTAGCTTCAGTTGTGGAGTTTGCGATACAAGATTGTTTCACACTCCTCCAACTAATAGCTCCACTTCCCAATGTAATCACATAGCCGGAAGTTGATTTTCTGGAATCCTTATCTGACATAAAGTCAGAATCAGTATAACCCGCTGGAATGTGTTCATCACCAGAATACACAAGCATATAATTTTTAGTTCTTTTCATATACTTTATTATATGCTTGACTGTAGTCCAGGATTAGATTGATATCTACTAACCATCCCTACCGCAAAACAGATGTCTGGCTTAGTGCAAAGCATGACATACATGAGACTTCCTACAGCTTCTGCATAGGGAACTTGTCTCATTCTCTCTATCTCTTTAGATGTTTTAGGTGATTGATCATTAGAGAATGCAATTCCATGTTTGAATGGTAATAAACCAGTTTGGAATTTTCCATGCTAAATCTAGTCAATATCTTATTGATATAGACCGCTTGAGACAAGGCTAAAGTTTTATTCTTCCGGTCTCGTAGTAACTTGATACCAAGAATATAACTTGCCTCTCCCAGGTCTTTCATATCAAATTGTTTTGCTAACCAACTCTTTATAGTAGTCAATACTCCTATATCGTTTCTAATTAGGAGAATATCGTCTACATAAAGAATTAGGAAGGCTACAGATTTTTCTTGAATTTTCTTATACACACATGGTTCATCAATGTTCTGAATCCAAATGATTTAATCGCTTGATCAAATCTGATGTTCCATGACCGGGATGCTTGCTTCAATCCATAAATGGATCTCTGCAACTTACATACCATGTGTTCTTGGCCTTTTTGTATAAATCCATCTGGTTGCTGCATGTAGATGTTTTCTTCAAGATGCCCGTTAAGAAAGGCAGTCTTGACATCCATTTTCCAAATTTCATAATCTAGCACTACAGCAATGGAGAACAGAATCCTGATGGATTTAAGCATAGCAAATGGATTCCTCATAATCGATTCCTTCTTTCTGAGTAAACCCTTCGGCTACTAATCTTACTTTAAATGTTTCCACCCTTCCGTCTACTCCTCTTTTTCTCTTGTAGATCCACTTGCACCCTATAGGTTTTACCCCATTTGGTGCCTCTACAAGTTCCCAGACTTTATTGGAATACATAGATTCCATTTCTTGATTCATGGCCTTTTTCCAAAATTCAACATCTCTATCTATTAGAGCTTCGTTGTAACTAGTGGGATCTTCTACATGTTCATCTGAGATAGCCGTATAGGTTTCTCCCAAAAGCATGTATCTCGAAAGTAACCTAGTTACCCTCCCACTACGACGAGGTTCTAAAAGTGATGGTTGTTTAAGGATAATCTTGTACTGATCAGCTGATTGTTGTTGTTCTTCCTGTTCTATAATAGGTGTTGAAAGCAGAGCATCAACCTGATCTCTTTTATTTCTCTAGTTTTACCCTACTCTTAGGTTATAAGGCATTAAATAGTATTTCTCAAAGAAAGTAAAGAATATGTCTATAAATATATTCCTATCTTGAGGACTATAATTCACACTTTCCCTTATTCCTTTAAGATACCTAAAACATGCAAGCTTTTGAATACGAATCCATCTTCTCTATCTCTGATTCTAGTAGAAATACTAGTAAACTCCACACCATGTTTGTGACTTTTTCATAATTTTTGGGAGTAGTAGACACCGAGATAGATGAAACTAAGTTCAATAAACTTTGTAGTTTTAAATACTAGTATCTGGAATAAAAAAAGTAAATGATAAACCACTTAGTATATATCTTGTCTTATCCAAAAGAATCTTGTTTTCCCATTTAATTACACTATTGTATCATAGTGTTCATCAACAACCAAATAGTGATTGAATTCTCCATAGAGATATTCTTTGTTTCGATCATATCGAAGTTCTTTTATATTTATGTCTAATTGCTTCTGTCATATCCATGTACTCTTTTGAATTTCAAAAGCAACAGAATCATGACGCATTTAGACAAACATAAATTAAAATGAATATTCATCAACAAGATTGATAGAATACTCATAACCTCTTATAACATGTAAACTTATACATTTGTATGCGCTAAATCATCAAATACAATATTATGCTTTTAGCTCAAAAAGAGCATCCTTGTCATATTACTTTTCTAAATAAGATTTATAGAGTGACAATGATCAATCTTAATAGGCCAACAAGTATATCATTAATCATTTTCTTAAAATCTTATTATAGTTTATATGACTTAAGCATAAATATCGGAGGTGATTTTTGGTTAGAAGAAACATTTCTTTTCTTAGATAAATGCATATACTTTTTATCATTATATCTTACTTTGAATAGATTAATGGACTTCTACGATATAGATTGTCTTTACAAATAAACAAAATAAGTAATAAACAGAGGATCCAAAAATAACAGTGTACTCCTGTTTATTAAAACAAGCCACTGAAATTAAATTCCTCTAATATAAAGACAAATATCAAAATTAAAGTCTTGTAAAATTGATGTAGCCTTTCATTTGATATAAACTACCATGTCCTCAACTGTTGTTTGAAGCTTTCTTCACTTAATCTCTTGGTTTCCTGAAAACCAAATAAATGAATTACAAATAAGATTAGTTATCTCAGAATATACTATTGTATGAATCAATAGAAATCTGAATTAATTAGGAAGCTTAAAGATTTCTTATACCTGATTTTAATAATCTTAGGACAATCTTTCTTTCAATGACCCTTCTATCCACATTTATAACACCTGCCTTTTGGCTTGCCACTTCTTTTAGTGGACAATTTGCCGATCCCAACTCTTGCTTGCTCATTCTTGTCTTTCGACTTAAGCCTTGAAGAGAATCCTTTTTCAGGAAGTTTTCTACTATGATAAAATTCTTCTATAGCATGTAGTTCATGCATTAATTCAATTAAGGTCATATCTTTATTGTTTAAGATATAGCTGACCTTAAACTCTTTGAATGTATCAAGTAAAGATTCAATCACAATGTTAATCTTTGATTTATCATTGATTTGAATACCATGAATCTCTACCTCATTCAAATAGTCTATCATTTTGAGGACATAATCACAAACTTTTGTGCCCTCTTCCATCTTAGTATTCGTAATACGTTTTAATGCTGCTTCTCTAACAAAATGAGTATTTTTCCCAAACATCTAATGAAGACTAGCCATTATTTCAGTGGATGTTTCCATGCTCAAGGTATGTGGCGTTGTGGCCCTAGATATAGCGATCAAAAACCTTTTGAAACATTTTTCCTCTCGGGTTATATAACCCAAAACAGACTTTCTTTTGAGTCTAAAACAGGGTACCAAACCAGATAAGAAATGGTCAAAAGGTTTCTGATGCACAGGATCCTTACTAGAAGGCAAGTGCAGAGCATACTTCCTTAGGTTTTGCAAAATGAACAAATTTAATCCTTTATTCTTTTTCTTTCTTAGAACTTCATTTGCAGAGAGAGAGAGGGAAGTTAGAAAGACATGGTTGAAGAAAACACGAAAGTTTTATTAACTTATGGAGGTATATCTTACAATGGAGGCGAGAATTCTCTTATATAAAGAGTTCTCGAGGAGATAGGACAGGACCCTATCTTTTCAAAAGTAAAAGCAAAAGATACATCATGACACAACTTTAATTATTACAAAAGACAAAAGATGCTTTAATAATTAAAGCATGACTTTGACAAAAGCAAAAGCTTAAAGTAAAAGCAAACTGCAATAATTATACAAGACAAAAGCATAAAGCAAAAGCAAAGCATCATTATTACAACAGGACAAGACATAAAGTAAAACATTATTGCATCAGGACAAACAACTTTATGGGGAGTGGAGATTCATGTACTCGTCTTCGGATGAGCTTTCTGTTTCATATGGGTTGTCAGGGTTGCTTTTTCGAGAAAAAGTTTTGGAGAGCTTGGGATTCTTCCAAGTGGGGCCATGGTAGCGTGAGTATGGAGAATTACGTTTGGGTCCTGGCATGGGACCAGGTATTTAAGTGGCTTTGTCTGCTGTTGTGGGTTTGTGTGGTTGTGGAGGTGGTTGAGATGAGGATCCTGGATCATGCATGGGAGGTTGGGGGAATTGTTGGAGATGCTGGCTGAGAGGAAGGAAGTCTTCCCATGGGTCTTGTGAGTCCTGAAAAAGGAAGTCAGTGTAGTCTGGCCGTTCTTCTTTAATGATGATGCCGGTGGACTTAGGCTTAGATATGGCAGATGGAGTGGGTATCATGATGAGGTCATGTTGAGGACCTAAGGAGGTGTGGAAGATGTCCTTATGTGGCGGAGTTTGGTGGTTGAGTTGGTAAAGGTAGTTGTGCAGGGTGGACTGTATTTCATTTTCAATTACAGCTATATGTGGTGCAGTGAACCATTCATATACCTGATCTTGAGTCCAAAAGAGGTTTGTGTCTGGATGTTGAAAGCATGGCCTGTGAATAATAAAGACTGATGTGAACATTTGTGCTTCAGAGGTAGGCATATGGTCAAGGTTGTGAACCTGTGAGAGTTGTTGCAACTTTTTTCTCCACCATGGAATGGGGGAGAACCATTCAAGCAATGTCCAGGTAAGAGAGGTTGCTTTGTCTGGATTGAGGAGACGATCCAAATTGGGAGCAATGGGTAGAACTAACTTGGTGGCATAAAGGACAGTTAGACACCAAATGTACCATAACACGTCTTCAGTGGTTTCTTTGGTTGGATCAAGGGTTAAACCTGTAAGAAACAGATTTTTAGGGTGGAAGGTAGAAAAGGGAAAGGGTTCTGTGACAAGGTAGGCTTTCATGAAGAAACAAAAGAGAGCTTTTTTGGCAAATTCTTGGATGGCAAAGACAGAAGAGAAGTTTTTGTTGAAAGGAAATGTTTTCTTTGTAATGGCTTCAGGGGGGAGTGAAGTAGCCATGGAGATGATAGGAAAATGGTAGGTGGTGGAAAACACGGTAAGAGGGTGTTCTGGTTTTGAAAGTCCGGATAGCATATCATGGATGAGGTTCTGGGACCCCTTTATATGCTTAACTGAAAAATCATATTTAGAAAACCAATCTTTTAATCTGAGTAACATTTTTTCGGGAACAATTTTACCTTTGAAATTAAAGATATTGAGGAAGGTTGAACTGTCCATTCGGATGAGAAAATGGTGTCCTATTAGATGATACTCAAACTTTTTGATGCCATGCTTTACCGCTAAAATCTCTTTGAAGATACTGTGGTAGTGCTTCCGTGTGTCAGAAAAATGTCAACTAGCATAAGCGATAAAGTGTTCTTTTCCATTGAGCTCTTCGAGGAGGATGGCACCCCATGATTCATCACTTGCATCTGTCTGCAATATACGCCGTCCATCAGTAATCAGCTTTAAAGGAGGCGGATTTTGCGCAATCTGCTTTAGGGTAGTGACAGCAATTGTGTGGTCAGTATTCCACTCTGGGGGCTTCTTTTTCAATAAGGCTGAAAGGTGATGAGTATAGTGGTCCACATGTGGGATAAAGTCTCTGATATAATTGATGATGCCGAGAAACTGTTGAATTTGCTTTTTGGAAAGTTGCTGATCTGAAAAGTGAAGCAATTCTTGTGCAATGTGCTTTCTTGGCTGATAACATGATTCCGTGACTGTGGATAAGATCATAGAATTGGGTTAACA
>MKYO02009564.1:355992-427888 GCA_002013955.2 Citrus medica | reverse complement strand
GTCTGGAGAGTAGTCGGTAGTGGCTTGAAGATGCTCAACTAGCCGGATGCATTTTTCTCTTTTGTTGGGACAATCTTTCGCATAGTGGCCTTTTTTCTTACAGATAAAACATCTGCTTAATTTTCTCCGTTGGAGGTCTCGTGAAGAGGATAATTTCTTTCTGAAGAATCTGTAAGGCTTTCTGGATCTGCGAGGTTTGGAGGAAAATTCAGGGGTTTTGAATTTCCGAAAATGCCTTTTCTTCTTCGAGCTGCAATCACAGTCTTTTTTCTTTTTGCATTTGATCTATAAGTAAGGCTTTTTGCAAGCACTCCGGAATTGTTCTTTGTCTGTCAAGAGTTCTTTGAAGAATTGTTTCTGCTCGCAAAGTTTGTCGAGACAGGTTTTGGCAAGCTGGAAGATTTTGCCAAGAGAGATGTTGTCAAGGGAAAGGTTGGATGTTGTGAGTTGTCTCTATATGTCTGGTTGGAGCTCTTCAGGAAGGGAGGCTAGAAAGATATGCTTTAATGTCGGTTCATTGAATCCATTAAGCTTGTAAAACAGCAAAGACATGTGTTTGTAATGGAAATCAAGATCTTTAGCATTGAGGGAGCAGCATTTCATGTTGAGATAATCTCGTCTCACAGCTTCAAAAACTGTAGAAGGATCGGCAAGGAATTGATCATGGAGAACAGCAAGAGCACTTGAAACTTCTGGGAGATCAATAAACTGTAACTGGCAATATTGGCCTAACGAATCAAACCAATCTCTTAGAGCACCCGTAAAATGAGTAGCAAATTCTCTAAGGACTGATTGAGTTGTGGCTCCTGGTCTTAGCATTTGGAGGTCAATCCAGGCAGACATTTCAGTAAGTCTGTCACGCCATTTATGAGATGGAAGATCATCAAATGTGAACCATGGACCATTTGACGATTTTTGACTGGGTGGATTGGGCTGGGCCTGAGCTGGAGAAGGTTGGTTTGTGGCAGAAGATTCAGGTATTTCTTCATCAACTTCAGAGGGAATATCAACATATGGTTCTGTATGAGAGGTTTGGCCAGGGTGATCAGGTTGAGCCATCAAGATTTTGGTGATATTTGGGGGATCAGTAGTGGTAGACTCAGCATGATCCGCCGCGGTATTGGTATGGAACTGCTCATAGTTGGAGATCCATTCAAGAGGCATAAGCTTAATGAGCTCATGACGGGGAATCTGTCGCGGGATCTGGATGATTGTGGGGATTTGGTCAGATTCTGCTAACACCATGAGGGTGTCAGAGTGGTGTTCTGGAGTGGGTAGATCTAAGGCATGATTTTGAAGCCTATAGACCAGTTGATGGTGAAGGGTAGCAATTTTGGCTGAGGAGATTTGTTCAGCACCTTGAATTTGAACTTGAACTTTCAAGGCTGTGGGCAAATTGGTGTCTTGGAGAGAAAGGTTGAAGTTGGGATAGAAAGTGAGTAAAACACTTCCTGCATGGAGGGTTGTGAGGACAGTACCGATAACAACATCTTTGTACTGTTTGAATCGGGTATTTGTACTGGTATCAAGCATAGCAATCCGAGCGGTAACTGGTAAACCTTTTCTCCCATGAAGGGTAAGGATTAATCTGATGCCTCCAAGATGGAGATGGGTAAAACCTTCTCGTTTCCAGTTGGAAATCAATTCGGAGGGGATTTCAAGGGTAACATATTGCTCAGCAGGGGTTGCTTGAAGAGAACACTGATCCAGGCGAGAAGACTGGATATATTCTTTAGGGTGAGGTCTGCGGGTGGATATGAGAGTACGAATACTGCAGGTAAAAGAACTGGGGCGTTTGTAGAGTTGGTAAGGGCTGATGAGAGGGTACGAAGATTCACTGATCTGGGCGGATTCAGGGATGTAGGAGTATTCTACAAGGTTTTCGATTTTATTGGCAGTATGAGAAGTGCAAGATTTAGGTAGGGAAAGAGTAGAGGAAAGAATAACAAAATTGGAAGGAATTGAAGATGAAGGGGAAGCCATGACTGAAGAATTCTCTCTGCGCTTGAAGACTAAAGATCAAAACAGAATAAAGACTCAAATTATACCATTTTGGGAATGGAAAACAAGATTTAGAAAACCGAGTTTCAAGGACGAGTATGGCTCTGATACCATAAAGTACGTGGCGTTGTGGCCCTAGATATAGCGATCAAAAAACCTTTTAAAACACTATTTCCTCTCGGGTTAGGGGAATATGAGTATTGTGAATGATAAGCATGCTCATCCCACATCGGTCGGGATCCTGGCTGTGTGCTAACTTATAAGTGCTGGGCAGTCCTCACCCTTTGAGAGCTCTTTTGGGGCTGAGTTAGGCTTCGGCCCAATCTGGTATCAGAGCCCAGGTGTTCACCGGGGGGAATATGAGTATTCTGAATGATAAGCATGCTCATCCCACATCGATCGGGATCCTGGCTGTGTGCTAGCTTATAAGTGCTGGGCAGTCCTCACCCTTTGAGAGCTCTTTTGGGGCTGAGTTAGGCAAGTTGTTGGTGAAAAACAGTTTGAAACTCATCATTTTCAGAATCATCGGATGAGTTTTGCAGTGCGAACACTGTGTGATTAGTAGGCTCCTCTTGCTATGAGAAGTAGAACTCAATTTCATCTTTGTGAGGAGAATAATCAGTGGTAGCCTGTAAATGTTCAAGAAGTCTGATTACTTTGTCTTTTTTGTTAGGGCAATCCTTAGCATAATGAAGCATTAGCTTGACTTTCTCCTTTTCTGTTCTCTGAAAGAACTAGATCTTTTCCTGAAAAACCTGTATGATTTTCACCTAGCTTTTGATCTAGGAAACGAATCTGGATTATTGAATATTCGGAAATGCTTTTTCTTTTTGGTGCTGCAATCACAATCTTTCTTTTTCTTGCATTTGATCTGTAAGTAAGGCTTTTTACAAGCACTTCGCAAAGGCTCTTTGTCTTTTAACAGTTCTTTGAAGAACTATTTTTGTTCACATGATTTTTCCAAACATCCTTTGGCGATCTGAAAGATCTTTTCCAAGGAAATGTTGTCAATGGTGACATTGAGACTCGTGAGCTGCCTCTGTATGTCTGGTTACAATTCTTCAGGTAATGATGCCAGAAATACATGTTTAAGAGTCGGATCATTGAACCCATTGAGCTTATAAAACAAGATTGACATCCATTTATAATGGAAATCAAGATCTTTAGAGTTGAGGGAGCAGCATTTCATATTGAGGTAGTCTCGTCTTGCAGCTTCAAAGACTGCTGCTGATTCTCCAATGAATTGTTCGTGAATTACAGAAAGAGTAGTTGAGACATTAGGTAGTTGCACAAACTGTAATTGTCTGTACTCTCCTAAAGTATCAAACCAATCTCTTAAAGATCCCGTAAAACAAGTAGCAAGTTCTCTAAGGACTGATGCTATAGTAGCATTTGCTCTTAAAATTTGGAGATCTATCCAAGCAGCCATTTCGGATAATCTGTCTCTCCATTTAGCTGCAGGGATATCATCAAAAGTGAACCATTGACCATTTGAAGGTTTATGATCATTTTGGGGTTGAGTAGGCCGATTTGGAGCGGAGGATGTTTTTGGTGGATCTTCCTCAATATCTGAGGGTATTTCAAAGAATGGGTTAGTTCTTGAGGATTGAGCAGGCTCGGTCTCTTCAGGTTGGGCCATAAGGATTCTAGTGATGTCACTATAAGATTTTTCAGAATCACTAGATGAAATGAGAGATTCTAAGGAAGATTATGTTTCAGATTTAGATGGATCTTCTGAAACGGCTAGATTTAAATCAGAAGTTTGGTCTGTATCGGATGTATCTGGGATTATTTGTGCACTGTATTGTTGCATTGGGGATTTATTTTTGGCCTGAGTTGGTGTTTGTTGAGGAGGGACTGGGGTATAAAGAGGTGGTTGCTGTTCTGAGATTGACAAAGGTGGTTGAAAAGGTTGTTTATCTGGTCTTGGTCGAGGATGAGGTTTAGATTTAGATGGTTTTGGCCAAATAATTTGGACGGGTCTTGTGGTTTAATAGGAGAAAGCATAGGTGCAAATGAATGGAAGGCTGGGCTGATGGTAGGTAATGGTGGAGAGGTGGTAAATAATGTTGGCCTTTGTCAAGTTCTGCTTTCAGTTTTCAGATTTCCTTTTCTTTTTGATCAAATTCTAGGCCATAGTATCTATGACTCAGCATGGTTCTTAATTCTGAATCTAGTTGAGAGATTCTGGATTGAAGATTTTGGTAAATTTGCTGCATCTGGGAAGTGATCGAGTCCATCTTAGACTCATTTTGGGTTTGCCAGTTCAGAACAACCTCAAAAGGTTTGGGATCTTCTAAGTGGCCTATGGGAGTTATGGCTGAAGGAATAAAGGGTTTGGTTATGACCTTTCGTTGTGGATCGGTCTGGGTTTCTAGAGTAGGGAAATTGGAGGAATAATCTTGGGAGGCGGATGAAAACATCATACAAGCCATAGGCTGTATGGGTGGGTTGGAATTCTGGATATGTGGAAAAACTTTAATCTTGCAATTTTTTGAATCCATCTAAGTTCTTTTTGGTAGATGGGTAATGGAGCTGGTGGTGATGGAGGATTATGAGGTGGTTTAGGTTGGTTGTGTGAGCACAGAGTTTTAGGTATTTTCTTTTTTGGTTTTCTTCTCAACTATAGTTCAACATCATCTTCTTCACAATCATCCCAACAGGGACAATCTGGGTCACAATTTCCTGATCCTGGTGAATCCCAAAGAAAGTGGCCATTAAGTTTGGCAGGGTAGACAGGATATCCTTCTGAATTGAATCCTGTAATTGGCAACTTTTCTTGAGCAGTCTGAACAGCTGTAACTATGGCTGAATAAGTGAATGAGAGCCGTGGAGGCTCCTCTGGTGCTGTTGGTGGAGGTCGAAAAGTCATTCGGACAGTTCCATCGAATCTTCTTTCAAACATACTTTCTGTTGTTTGGATAGGAGAAGTATTGGTGTGAAACTTCTCATAATTTGAAATCCATTCCAAGGACATGATTTTTATAAGTTCATGTCTAGGGATCTATCTTGGAATTTGAATGATGGTTGGTATCTAATCTGATTCTGCTAACACCATGAGGGCGTCAGAGTGGTGCTCAGGTTAAGGAAGATCTAAGGCATGGTTCTGGAGCCTATAGACCAATTGATGGTGAAGAGTTGTAATTTTTGCAGAAGAGATTTGTCTTGCACCTTGAATTTGCACTTAGACTTTCAAGGCAGTGGAGAGATTAATGTCTTAAAGAGAAAGGTTGAAATTGGGATAGAAGGTGAGTAAGACACTTACAGAATGAATAGTGGTTAAGACAGTACCAATAACAACATCTTGGTAATATGTGAACCTAGTATCCAACATAGCAAGCCTGGCTGTGACTGGTAATCCTTTCCTTCCGTGTAAAGTTAGGATTAATCTGAACCCTCCGATATGGAGATGAGTATAACCTTCTTTTTGCCAATTGGAAATCAACTCTGGGGGAATTTCCAAAGTGACATATTGTTCAGCTGTGGTAGCCTGAAGGGAACACTGATCCAATCTGGATGACTGGATATATTCTTTTGGATGTGGTCTTTTGGTGGAAATAAGGGTTCAGATATTGCGAGTAAAGGAGTGTGGACATTTATAGAGGTGATAAGGACTAAGAAGAGGAAAAGAAGATTCATTGATCTGAGCAGATTCAGGGATATAGGAATATTCAAATAAATTTTCTATCTTACTAGCAGTGTGTTTGGAACAAGATTTGGGTAAAGAGAGGGTGGAAGAAAGGGAAACAGGACTAATGAAAGAAGAAATAGAAGCATCGTTGGAGGAAGTTAATGCTATCAGTATAAAATTCTCTCTATCGTTGAAGGCTCGAACGAAAAAAAAAAAACAAAAAGCAAACTCTTTTCAAACTTTGATCTTAAATCTGGCGTTTGACAAATTCCTTTCTTGCATCACACTCAATTTCAAAAGTTTTAGTAAAATCAGGTAAAGCAAGTAATGGTGTAGAAACCAATTTCTCCTTAATTAGATTAAATGCCCTTTCTTGTTCACTACCCCACTTAAATCCCACATGTTTCTTCACAATTTCAGTTAATGGTGCAGCAAGGGTGCTAAAATCTTTCAAAAATCTTCTATAAAAACTAGCCAAACCATGAAAACTTCTCACTTACACTTTTAGGTGTAGGCCACTTTTTAATAGCCTTTATCTTCTCTTCATCAACTTCAATTCCTTTAGCACTTACAACATAACTAAGAAAAACAATCTGATTTGTACAAAAAGAACACTTCTTCAATAAGCATACAACTTTTCCTTCCTTAAAACAGCTATAGACAACTATGAATTTACCAATAAAAGCATGCAAAACATGGTTCATTAACCTCATAAAAGTGTTAGGTGCATTAGATAACCCAAATGGCATAACTAACCACTCATATAAACCATATTTTGTTTTAAAGGCAGTTTTCCACTCATCTCCCTCTCTAATCCTAATTTGATGATATCCACTTTTAAGATCAATTTTAGTAAACACACAAGAACCATGCAATTCATCAAGCATGTCATCAAGTCTAGGAATAGGATGTCGATACTTTACAGTGATTTTATTAATTGCACGACAGTCAACGCACATCCTCCATGTTCCATCCTTTTTGGGCACTAGTAAAACTAGTACTGCACATGGACTCGTGCTCTCCCTCACATATCCTTTTGCCAAGAGTTCTTCAACTTGCCTTTGAAGCTCCAGAGACGAAGTCTATTTGATGCTCAATTCCCATAATAGGTGGAAAATCGTTAGGGACTTCATTTGGAAACACATCATCAAAGTCCTGCAAAAGAGTCACAATAGCACTAGGCAAAAAAAAGTTAAGCTCATTAGTGTGTAAACAAGCCTCTTTGCACAAAAGTACAACGATAGGCTGTTTTGAAAAGAAAGCCCTCTTAACCTCACTCTCTTTTCTCTTAACAATATTTTTTTCTATCTTTTCACTTGCTTTTCTCTCAATCTCTCTTTCTTTTGTACTCTCATTTTCATTTTTTTGTATCACTCTCTTTTTGTATCGACATTTGATCCTCAAGACTGATTTGCCTTTTATTCATTACAAAAGAATATCTATTTAAGTAAGCATCATGTGTCACACGCCTATCATATTGCCAAGGTCGACCCAAAAGAATGTGTCCAGCATGCATGGGTACTACATCACATAGAACCTCATCCTTGTACCTCCCAATAGAGAAAGAAACCAACACTTGTTTATTTACTTTAACTTCCCCACAATCATTCAGCCATTGTAGCTTATATGGCCTCGGATGTTTCAAAGTTTTCAACTTTAATTTTTCAACTAAACTAGTGCTAGCTACATTAGTACAACTTCCACCATCAATTATCATACTACATACCTTATCTTTGATGTGGCATCTAGTATGAAAGATGTTATCACGTTGTACCTCCGCATCCTCTTTTACTTGCATGTTGAGAGCACGCCTAGCAACCATCAATTTACCATCAACAGGATATTCTACACCATCATTAGCATCCTCCAAAGGTGGCATAGGATCATCATCTGATTCACTCTCGGTTTCAACATCACCATCATCCATCAAGATCATTACTCTCTTATTTGGGCATTGAGGTGCAATATGACCTGTCCCCAAACATTTAAAACACTTAATATCTCTATTTCTAGAGTGTTGGGAATCAGATTTACCATTGCTTTGGTTGCCTCCCTCTTTATGATCATTGATTGGTTCAATCTTAGGCTTTGAAACAACCTTTTCATCTTTGCTCCATTTTGACTTCCATGAGGAAGATGAACCCAAATTGGTTCTAGCTCCACCTTTCTTTTTTAGTTGTCAGTAAATTCAACAGCAGCTAGTTTTACCTTTTTCTCCTCAGAGTAGTTGGGTAATCCGGGACTGAAGATTTTGGTGGATCTGCTGCATCTGGGCAGTGATAGAATCAACTTTGGTTTCAATCTGTTCAGTTCACAAACTGATCTTTTCAACTTTGGAATTGATATGCAAGAAGGCATCATTCTGTGCCCTGGCATTTTGGGTTTGCCAATTGAGGACAAATTCAAAAGGTTTGGGTGGCTCAAGGTGGCCAGTGGAGGTAATAGGTGAAGGGACAAAAGGTTTGGACACAACATTGCGTTGGGAGTCTGTATGGGTGTCTAGAGGAGGGAAAAAAGAGTAATAATCTGAAGAGGTGGGGGGAAACATCATACAAGCCAGAGGTTGTACGACAGATGGTTGGGTTAGGATGGGTAATGGAATCTCAGATTTGTAATTCTTTGCGATCCATTTAAGATCGTTGTGTTAGATGGGTAAAGGAGCTGGTGGAGGAGGAGGATCGTTTGGTGGTTTGGGGTCATGGGGTTGACACGGGTTTTGAGGTTTTTTCTTTTTGGGTTTCTTTTTCCTTTTAGTGGCATAATCGTCATCCTCTTCCCAATCATCCCAGCAGGGACAAGTTGGGACACACATGCCGGAGCCGGGGACATCCTAGAGGAAATGTCCATTTTGTTTGGCCGGATAAACAGGATATCCTTCAGAATTGAACCCGGTAATGGGTAGATCTTCCTGAGCTGTCTGAACAGCTGTAATCATTGAGGAATAGGTAAAGGAAAGTCGAGTGGGCTCTTGAGGAGTACTTGGAGGGGATTTAAAAGTCATTCGGACTGTGCCATCGGGGCGTCGTTCAAACATGCTTTCAGATGTCTGAATGGGAGCTGTATTGTTATGGAACTGCTCATAGTTGGAGATCCATTCAAGAGGCATAAGCTTGATGAGCTCATGACGGGTAATTTGTCAGGGGATCTGGATGATTGTTGGGATTTGGTCAGATTCGGCTAACACCATAAGGGTGTCAGAGTGATGTTCTGGAGTGGGTAGATCTAAATTATGATTTTGAAGCCTATAGACCAGTTGGTGGTGTAGGGTGGCAATTTTGGCTGAAGAGATTTGTTCTGCTCCTTCAATTTGAACTTGAACTTTCAAGGTTGTGGGCAAGTTGGTATCTTGGACAGAAAGATTGAAATTGGGATAGAAAGTGAGTAAAACACTTTCTGCATGAAGGGTGGTTAGGACAGTGCCTATAATAGCATCTTGGTACTGTTTGAACCGAGTATCAAGCATAGCAAGGCGAGCTGTGACCGGTAACCCTTGTCTTCCATGAAGGGTAAGGATTAATCGGATTCCTCCAAGATGGAGATGGGTATAACCTTCTCGTTTCCAGTTGGAAATCAATTCGGAGGGGATTTCAAGAGTAACATATTGCTCAGCAGAGGTCGCTTGAAGAGCACATTGATCCAGGCGAGAAGATTGGATATATTCTTTAGGGTGAGGTCGTCGAGTAGAGATGAGAGTGCGGATACTGCAGGTAAAGGAACTAAGTCTTTTATACAGCTGGTAAGGGCTTATGAGAGGGTAGGAGGATTCATTAATCTGGGCGGATTCAGGGATGTAGGAGTATTCGACAAGGTTTTCGATCTTATTGGCAGTATGAGAAGTACAAGTTTTAGGTAAAGAAAGCGTAGAAGAAAGCGTAACAGGATTTGAAAGAGTTGAAGAGGAAGTGGAAGCCATGAATGAGAGGTCTCTTTGCTCCTGAAATCTAGTGATCAAAATAGAATAAAGACATATAAATTATACCATTTTGGACGTGAAAAACAAATTGTTGAAAACCAGAATTTTCAAGGACGGGTATGGATCTGATACCAAAATGTACGTGGCGTTGTGGCCCCTAGGTACAACGATCCAAGTCGCCCTTTGGACTAGTAGTCCACATCCTATTACGCTTTCTTCAACTCCTTTAAATCCTGTTACGCTTTCTTCTACTCTTTCTTTACCTAAAACTTGTACTTCTCATACTGCCAATAAGATCGAAAACCTTGTCGAATACTCATACATCCCTGAATCCGCCCATATTAATGAATCCTCTTACCCTCTCATAAGCCCTTACCAGCTGTATAAAAGACCTAGTTCTTTTACCTGCTGTATCCGCACTCTCATCTCTACTCGACGACCTCACCCTAAAGAATATATCCAATCTTCTCGCTTGGATCAATGTGCTCTTCAAGCGACCTCTGCTGAGCAATATGTTACTCTTGAAATCCCCTCCGAATTGATTTCCATCTGGAAACGAGAAGGTTATACCCATCTCCATCTTGGAGGAATTCCATTAATCCTTACCCTTCATGGAAGAAAAGGGTTACCGGTCACAGCTCGCCTTGCTATGCTTGATACTCAATTCAAACAGTAGTAAGATGCTGTTATAGGCACTATCCTGACCACCCTTCATGCAGGAAGTGTTTTACTCACTTGCTATCCCAATTTCAATCTTTCTTTATAAGATACCAACTTGCCCACAACCTTGAAAGTTCAAGTTCAAGTTCAAATTGAAGGAGCAGAACAAATCTCTTCAGCCAAAATTGCCACCCTACACCACCAACTGGTCTATAGGCTTCAAAATCATGCTTTAGATTTACCCACTCCAGGACATCACTTAGACATCCTCATGGTGTTAGCCGAATCTGACCAAATCCCAACAATCATCCAGATCCCTAGACAAATTCCCCATCATGAGCTCATCAAACTTATGCCTCTTGACTGGATCTCCAACTATGAGCAGTTCCATAACAATACAACTCTCATTCAGACATCTGAAAGCATGTTTGAATGACGCCCCGATGGCACAGTCCGAATGACTTTTAAACCCCCTCCAAGTGCTCCTCAAGAGCCCCCTCGGCTCTCCTTTACCTATTCCTCAATGATTACAGCTGTTCAGACAGCTCAGGAAGATCTACCCATTACCGGGTTCAATTCTGAAGGATATCCTGTTTATCCGGCCAAATAAAATGGACATTTCCTCTAGGATGTCCCTAGCTCAGGCATGTGTGTCCCAGCTTGTCCCTGTTGGGATGATTGGGAAGAGGATGACGATTATGCCACTAAAAGGAAAAAGAAACCCAAAAAGAAAAAACCTCAAAACCCGTGTCAACCCCATGACCCCAAACCCCCAAAAGACCCTCCTCCTCCACCAGCTCCTTTACCCATCTACCACAACGAACTTAAATGGATCGCAAAGAATTGCAAATCTGAGATTCCATTATAAATCCTAACCCAACCATCTGTCGTACAACCTCTGGCTTGTATGATGTGTTTCCTCCACCTCTTCAGATTATTCCTCTTCTTTCCCTCCTCTAGACACCCATACAGACGCCCAATGCAATGTTGTGTCCAAACCTTTTGTCTCTTCACCTATTACCTCGACTGGCCACCTTCAGCCACCCAAACCTTTTGAATCTGTCCTTAATTGGCAAACCCAAAATGCCAGGGCACAGAAAGATGCCTTGTTGCATATCAATTCCAAAGTTGAAAAGATCAGTTTGCGAACTGAACAGATTGAAATCAAAGTTGATTCTATCACTGCCCAGATGCAGCAGGTCCACCAAAATCTTCAGTCCCAGATTACCAAACTCGATTCAGAATTACAAACCATGCTTACCGAAGGCTACTGTGGCCTAGGCTTTGACCAAAAGGAACGGAAAATCAGACGCTTAAAAACTGAGCTTGCCCAGATTCAATATGAAAAACAGAGACCTACCCTCTTTACAACATCACTACCTATCCCGTCCATTGGCCCAACCTACCATCGATTTGCTTCTATGCTTTACCCTATCAGATAGTATGATCCTTCCAAACTATTTGGTATGACTCATACTCTTTTCCGAGATAACCCGTTGCCACCTCCACCAAAGCCTAAAACACAATCTAACCCTCACCCACGACCTATTAAAATTCATCAACCATCTTTTCCTGACCACCAGTCTCCCAATTATACGCACGCAACACCACCAGCACCTCCACCACCTATCTCATCTCAACCTCCAATCTAGTCCAAAGACAAAGAACCCATGCACCGGTTTAGTGCTCATACAATTGCTCACTTATCTACTACCGATGATCAAGCTTCTGATTTAAATCTAGCCGTTTCCACCAGCCAATCTTAAACTGATACAGAATCTTCCCTATCAACTAGTGACTCAGAAAAGTCATATGCAAATATCACAAGAATCTTGTTGGCCCAACCTGACCAACCTAATCAGGGCCAAACTTCTCACACAAACCCATATGTTGATATTCCCTCCGACGTTGAGGAAGACATGCCTGAATCTTCGGCCACCAATCAACCTCCTCCAGCTCAATCTCAAGCCCCCATTGGTCAAAAATCGTCAAACGGTCCATGGTTCACTTTTGATGATATTCCATCTTCTAAATGGCTTGATCGACTTAATGAGATGTCTGCCTGGATTGACCTCCAAATGCTACGGCCTGAAGCAACCACTCAATCAGTCCTTAGAGAATTTGCTACTCGTTTTACGGGTGCACTAAAAGATTGGTTTGATTCTTTGGGACAATACAGACAATTATAGTTTGTTCAACTACTAGAAGTCTCAAGTGCCCTTGCAGTTCTTCATGATCAATTCCTTGGAGACCCATCTGCATTTTTTGAAGCTGCCAGATGAGACTATCTCAACATGAAATGTTTTTCCCTCAATGATAAGGATCTTGATTTCCATTACAAACGCATGTATTTGTTGTTTTACAAGCTTAATGGATTCAATGAGCCTACATTAAAGCATGTCTTTCTGACTTCTCTTCCTGATGAACTTCAGCCAGATATCCAAAGGCAACTTACAGCATCCAATCTTAACCTTGACAAAATCTCTCTTGGAAAAATCTTCCAACGTGCCAAAACTTGCCTTGACAAACTCTGTGAGCAGAAGCAGCTTTTCAAAGAACTATTGAAAGACAGAGAACCATTCAGGAGTGCCTGCAAAAAGCCCTACTTGCAGATCACATGCAAAAAGAAAAAGGATTGTGATTGCAGTCCTAAAAAGAAAAAGCATTTTCAGAAATACAGATATCCAGAATTTTCATCAAAGCCTCGCAGGTCCAAAAAACCTTACAGATTCTTCCGAAAGAAATCATCTTCTTCCAGGGAACTCCAACGGAAAATATCAAGCAGATGTTTTATCTGCAAGAAAAAAGGCCACTATGCAAAAGACTGTCCCAACAAAAGAGAAAAATCCATTCGGTTAGTCGAGCATCTTCAAGCTACTACCGACTACTCTCCAGCAAAAGATGAACTGGAATTTTGTTTCTCTTAGCAAGATGAACCCAATGATGAAACCGTGTTCGCATTGCAAAACTCCTCTGATGATTCAGACAGTGATCAGTCCCAAGTTATTTTCCACCAACAGTTAATGTCCCTTGATACTACTGTTCCTATTTCGTCCATCAAACTCCACATTTTGCCCACAAAATTCCAAAGGCCCATTCCAACAATTGGTCTCATCGACACTGGAGCCCAACGCAGCATGTTAAACCCCAACATTCTTCCACCTGAATACTGGACAAAATACGAAGAAAATTTCAGAGTTGTTAATGGTAAATTTTCACTACTTCTTTGATTACCAACAAACCCATTGGTATTCAAATCTTTCCCAATTGTGTCATCTGGACCAAGGGCATTGGTTCCACTCTTCCTAATAAGGATATCTTGTTAGGTTTTGACATCCTTCACCAAATCAAGCACCTCCAAATCATTCCCACTAGAATCTGAGTCAAATCCATGTTTAAACCATTCACAGACATTTTGAAACTTTACAATTTGTCTAACACTCCCCCGTCCTACCAGGATATTTCCACCAAATTTTTGAGTTTCTGTCCAGAGTCCAATTCTGAGTTTACCCATCCAAACCCATTGTGGAAAAATAAGTCTGTATTCATTAAGTTACCTTTCAAACTAAATGAAGACACTAACCCAATCAAAGCTACCCATCCAGGAATGAGCCCTTCCAGCTTACTCTTAGCCCAAAGGAATGTTCCCAACTGTTAGCCCAAGGTCTCATTGAGCCCACACGTTCTTCATGGGATTGCCAAGCCTTTTATGTTGAAAAGTATTCTGAAATTGTTCAAGGAAAGAAACGCTTAGTCATTGATTATCAGCCACTCAATATGTTTTTACAAGACGACAAGTTTCCTTTACCCCGCCGACAGAGCATGTTTACTTTTCTCAAAGATGCCCAAATTTGTTCAAAATTTAATTTAAAATCAGGTTTTTGGCAATTAGGCATTGAGCTCTCTGAGCGTTACAAAACTGCCTTTTGCATCCCAAATACCCATTTTCAATGGACCGTCCTACCCTTTGGCCTCAAGACTGCCCCATCCATTTTTCAAAAGTCCATGGTCCGAATCTTCCAACCCATTTTGCATCATGCATTGAGTTACATTGATGAAATTCTCCTATTTTCAGGATCACATGATGAACATCACCAGCTGTTAACTCAATTCTATGACATTGTCCAAAGTCATGGAATTATGCTCTCCGCCAAGAAAAGCACCATCGCCACAGATACCATTGAATTTCTTGACATGATAATAAAAGATGGCCACTACCAGCCAAGAAAGCACATTGCCCAAGAATTGCTTCACTTTCCAGATCAGCAGCATTCCAAAAAGCAAGTCCAACAGTTTCTCGTTGGATTTGCTTTTTGGATGTTAATGGTAGCGCATGCGATTGTAGACCAACCATGCCAAGCCGAACATGATGGACGCCTCGTTGGCCTCGATGTGAAAAGTGAAATTTGATAGAAAGCCGCCCGAAGTGAGAAACACATCAACAAATGACGACGTAAACAGCACCTGGCACGTCCGCGATTCAAGATTGACCGCTATATGAAAGTTCATGATCGGGTGATAAATCTTTTGCACCTTGAGGAAAGCATTTATAAAAATGTCCTAACGAAGGATGCAATAAATAACATCAAACTTTTGTAACATTTTTCAACTACCGTAAGAAATCCTGCATAAAATAATAATAACGACATTATTAAAATGTTTTTTTCTAGGCCATTTGCTATATGAGTAAATTGCTACAAAAATTAGTAAATAAATATGGAATCTACTGCCATATTCAAGTGTAAACTAAAACTCTTGCCAGGTTAATGTTTTTTTTTCCCTGACTTGTAAGATTCAAGTATGTAGTTTTTTGGCCTACTCCAACAGAATGTAGTCTTTTGGCCAAGCAACTGTGCTTCCAATTGCATCACTAATAACATGAAACTCAGATGTAACACAATATAAGGGAGTATCTTCAACCAGTGCAACTGTCACCCAAACTTTCCAGAAATCTTATCCAAGACATATATGGTGTACTTTGCCAAGTGGATCTTTTGATGCAATTGTTCCTTCTCCTATAACTTCTCTTGTTCCCATCTAATCTAGTAATCTACAACGAGCATTTTCAATATTTTGTGAAAGTGCTTCCACATGTTTTAGCTTTCTATAATAACAAATAAAAAAATCTTATTAGAGGCAAATAAATAATACGAAGAAATTCAAATAGTTTTTCCCAAGCTCAAAAGTCTAACCATTTTTTTCATAATGGAATAATACGAAGAAATTCAAATAGTTTTCCCAAGCTCAAAAGTCTAACCATTTTTTTCATAATGGTTCTTTATTAGAAACAACTAAAAAATCTATTCATTTTGGTGTGAAATAGAGTTTTGAGGATCAACAATAAATGATGGATAGCATTTATAAAAACTCATAAAATCACCACTTACTTTCGCATGTGAAGAGTCTTCAGAATATTTCTTCTTGTGGCTTGTCTCATTGTGATCTTGAAAATATCAAAAAGAAAGAACAATTCACATAAGCAAAATACTTGGTTTACATATTATATAATTCAAAGCTAACAGTAAAATATTAACTTACTAGTCGAATGTCTCGAGAATTTTTCATTATGCTATCTCTGTCAATTCGGTCCTAAAAATATTATTTAGCTCATCAACGTTGGTGTAACTATAGATCTATCTCCTCATACACGCCTATTACGTTCTTTTCCAAGCACATGGGTCAAAGCATCATCGTGAATTGTTAAAGCATCTTCACTCACTTGTGTCCTCCGATCTTCATTAATTTTTTTCTGAATCCATGGAGAATTTTGATTGTTAAAAGCAAAAAAATAAGAATAAAGAACTAAAAACTCATAAATGAATTTATCACCAGTTTTTTTAGCAACATCCTCATTAATTGCAGTTTCGTCTTTCTTAGTATGTGCACGAATCCACACATCAACTCTAGTTATCAGTGAGTTTGGTCTCTCTTGCATCTAAAATATGTAGTAGTGAACATTTGATTACTCATCTATTTTTTTGTCTAATAATAAATGAACTTAATGATATGTATTTTTCTAACCATTTCATGTCTTAAACGAGCCATCCCTTTTCGACTTGTCCTGTGGATATTAGTTTGTTTTGATCTCATTTTTTGAGACCTCTTACTCTTCAACTATAGTAAGAAGATATGTCAAATTAATGAAACTATTCTTGTACATTAATCGAAAACTACACTTGTACATTAATTGGGAAAACAAACTTGCTTTAAACTCAACAAAAATTCTCTTTTTAATAAACCTTTGCCATTGTCGCTCAGATTTTATGTTCCTTGGTTTCAAGCCTTTCAATGCCTCAAGCTTTCTTGTTACATCATTGCTTTTAACCAATGCTCTGATCTTACGTGTTAAAATTGATTTGTAATTCCTCCAGCTCCTACCCATTGCACTCATTATATATTTTCTATGACTTCCATCAACATTAAATTGTTGCTGCATTAAATGGAAAAATAACATTAATAATTAAATTTGATGAGCTAAATAATATTTACCACGAAGGTAGGATGCTACCTTAACGCAAGTCCAAAGTCTTTCTCTTAAGTCTAATTCCACTCTATGCCAACTATCTAAGGTCAACGATACCATTTGTCGCACTAAACAACCAATAAAAGAAGACAACACAGGCTGTCCATATTATTTAAAAATGACAAACCTCCCAATATGGCAAGTCCAAAAATATCAACTTTTTTTTCACATTTGCATTGTCTTTGACCTTCTCTTCCTTTTCTTCTTTTTCATTTTCCCCCAATCATTTACAAAATCTTCTACTTCATTTAAAATGTCTTGACAAGTGAGCTGTTTAGGCTTCTTCATTTCCATCAAACCACTTCTTTTTAAATCAAAATTCATGCTTCGGATTGAGAAACCTTCTATGACCCATGTATGCAAACGTTTTACTATGTACTAGTCATTTTTCCCACGTATCATAACCTCATATAGGGCAAGCTACTTTCCCTTTTGTGGTACATCCAGCTAGGTTTTCATATGTTGGAAAATCATTTATTGTCCACATTAAAATAGCTTTTAAACTAAATATAGACTTAGAGCATGCATCACAAACCTTTACACCATTCCTCCATAATTTATTCAAGTCCTCTATAAGTGGCTCCAAATATATATCTATATCATTCCTTGTTTGTTTAGGTCCAGGAACATACATCTACAAAGTCAGCATTAAATTCTCTTGCAACATACATAGCCACGAGGGAAGATTATAATTCACCAATATTATTGGCCAACAACTATATTTCGTGCTAAGGTTACGGAAAGGATTAAACCCATCAGCTGCAAGTCCAAGTCTAAGGTTTCATGCATTTGAAGCAAATTACGGCCATTTTCTGTCAATTGTATTCCATGCTGGTGAATCAATAGGATGTCTCATTTTTTCATCTTGACTTTTATGACTAGCATACCAGGTTAATTGCTCAACCATTTCAAGTGATTTGAACATTCTTCTAAACCTCGGTATAATTGGAAAGTACCGTAACACTTTCAAAGGAACTATTTTTTTTAATTTTTTTGTCTGCCGGTTAATTTCCCAACTTGAGGAACCACATTTTGGGCAATTGTCCAAATGCTCATTCTCTTTTCTAAATAAGCAACAATCATTTTTGCATGCATCTTTTTTCTCATACCCAAGGTCAAAGGTCTTTAACAACTTTTTGGTTGAGTAGATAGAGTCAGGTAGTGTATTATTTGGAGGTAGCATACCTCGAAGGATTTGAAGTAAATCACTAAAACTTTTATCCGATAAACCGTGCACAGATTTATTTTTGTAGAAAAGTACAATTGCTGATAACCTTGTATATTCTGTACACCCTGGATATAATGGAGATTCACCATTTTCCTATTCTTACAAAATTACTTCTTTCATTTTTTTAGGAAATTCTTCTTTAGTATCACTAACTTGATCATAAACATCTCTATACATCTTATATGTACCTGACACTTAAGCATCTTCATTGTGTACATGCATATTTGGATTTTCTCCATAAAAAACCCAAGTATCATATGTAGGAATCATTCATGTTATAACTAAGTGCTCATAAACTATATCAACATGCTGATAACGAAGGTTTCGACATTTTTCACAAGGACATATGATATTAGCAACATACCCTGCACTCTCTTCAGCCCTATTGACAAATGTTTTAGCCCCATATCTATACTCTTCAGAAAATCTACAAACAAATATCATATTTTATCCCAAGAAATTAACTAACATATTTAATTAAATTTAGTAAAATTAATTAGCAAATATCATATTTTATCCCAAGAAAATTCACTAATAGATTTAATTAAATTTAGTAAAAGATTATGGAAAAACCTTGAAAGAGACCGCCACGATTTATCCATGAAGAGCCTTTTTTTCTCTAATGTCTATACTTAATCTGCATTTAACAATTATAAAAATAATGAGAACTAGGCTGTGAAGAATAATAAAAAAAATTATGTAAAATT
This sequence comes from Citrus medica, assembly GCA_002013955.2. Lineage (NCBI taxonomy): Eukaryota > Viridiplantae > Streptophyta > Magnoliopsida > Sapindales > Rutaceae > Citrus > Citrus medica. Next base: position 409,225 of record MKYO02009564.1, on the reverse strand, counting down.
GGCCCTCAATAGGACATTAAATGCATTTTCATGACTATTCTATTTCCTATGCATGACTTCTTGAAGCATCAATAGCAACAAAGATATTAGAGTAGCAACAACATGTCCTTAAAAAATAAAAGTCTGATATGAACCAATTAGTTAGACAAAATAAATTTTAAATTATAATTTCAAATCAAGTACAAGAATTAATCAACAATAACAATTGAAGAGTTAGATCAAAAGTTTCAAATCTCAACATTGTCGATTTAATCAAAGGTCCCAAAAATAACAAAAGAACACAGTAATTTAACAAAATTATTACGATTAAACAACTAGAACAATCTCCTTGAAATCAAATAAATTGAAATATGAAGATAGAGATTAAGAAATTACCAGAACAAGAAGCTATAGACAATTTTTGCTTCAATAAAATCAAAGCCCAGGCTAAAATAAACTGAAATCTTAAGAAATTGAGAAAAAATAATTCTTAAAAGATTAAGAAATTAACACTTGCAGCTAAGATAATGAGAGAAGACTTAGAAATTTCAACTAATAACGAAGTGAATTTTAGTATTGTGTGTTTTCACGAAATTGTGTTTTCACGAAATTGAGAAATGAATTAAATTGAAGCAAAAATGGGACTAAGGATTGTGGTTGGTACTAGTTCTGGATTTCGATGAGCTTTGGTGGGCATTGGTCCTAGATTTTATTTGATTTTAAAAAAATAATAATAGTAAGTGTTTTGCATGGGTTTTGTAATAGGGAAAAGGACAAACACACCTCCAACGTTTAGGCAAAAGGACAAAAACTCCCCTAATATTTGAAAAAAGACATTTACATCCAAATTTATTATAATTTTACCATTATACCCTTCTAACATATAAAAAAATTATTAGATTATCTAATTTGTATATATATTGTTAATAAAATTATAAATAGACAAATTGGATATTATAAAAAAATTATAAATATACCCTCATTGCCCAATTCCTCTATTTAATTTTTTATCAATAACTAATTTTCAAAAAAGACATCTATACACCTAAAAAAATTATAAATAAAATTAGTTATTAATTACCAATTTTATTTAAACTTTAAACTTGTATATTTAACAATTCTCCACATGTCAATAATTTAAACTTGTACATTTATAATCAATTTTCTATGTTATTTATTATGGTGTTAATAACCAATTTTATTTTTAAAATTATTATTTATTTACAATTTTTTTAAGTGTGCAGATGTCTTTTTTTGAAAATTGGTTATTAATAAAAATTTAAATAGAGAAATGAGGCAATTGGGGTATATTTATATTTTATTAACAATATATAGACAAATTGGATAATCTAATAATTTGTTTTTATATGCTATAAGGGTATAATAATATAATTATATTAAATTAGGGTGTAAATGTCTTTTTTGAAATATTAGGGGGATTTTTGTCCCTTTGCCTAAACATTGGAGGTGTGTTTGTCATTTTCTCTTTATAATAAGCAAAATATATTGAATGGAGGGATGGAGGGTGCATGGAGTTAAGTGTGGGCTAGCAATAAATAACTTCTTTTGTCTCAACTTTCTTTAATTTTTTTAACACGTTTTTAACTTTAATGCCACAGTTAATCAAAACTTAATATTTTTTCATAGCTTTTTTAAATAAAAACTTTTCTTTATTATTTATTACAACATTTCTTCAGACACTACTAGAAAAATGGTCTTTACTGACATTAAAATAGTGTCAGTAATTACTTTTAGTGACACTTGTTAATTGTGTCAGTAATCTGGCAGTCAGAAAAATAGTGACACTTGAAAGTGGTGTCACGAATATGGTGCCAGTGATTAATATTACTATAGTATCATCAATATTATGACACCATAGTATTAGTAGTTGTTGATATCATATTAGTGTCTATGATTATTATTACCATGGTATCACTGTTTAATTTATTTAAAAAAATAAAAATTTGAATTGGCTCATTGTCTGTTGATTTATTGGTAAAATTAAAAGGCATCACAAAATAACCCCAAAAAACTCGAGTTGTATTACAAAATCTTTTATTTCATATTTAAATATTATTAGTATATATTACAAATTCCAAATACTTCAATAAACAATATATGAGATCTTACTCTCATAAGTGAATAATCTAAATTAAATATAACAAAATTTCTACCAGCCAATCAAATGCCTACTAATTGCAACTAAATTTAACAAATCTAGAAGCTAAATTAGGAACAATGATTGCCTTTCACTCTTTGAACATAAGTAGTACAATTGCGTTATCTCACTAGCAGCTCCTCTGAACAGGTTAGGAGACAAGTGAAGTTGAAGAAGACACATTTCAAATACATTGACCAAATTTGCATATGAATATATCAAAATTGAAAAAAAAAAATTAGCTGCCAATTCCATTGCAAACTAACAAACAATAGAAAAACAATGGTTAACAGAAATAAACCTATTTTGTTCCAAAGAAAAAATATTCATAAGCTATTTACATATAAACTTAGTTATTTCAAAGAAAATTAAAGAGAAACTGGATTAATTTACACTTTAGTTTATTGGGTCATTAAAAATTAAAAATAAGAATAATTTAATTAATTATTTTGCAAATGCTATGCCAAATTTAATTAATTAATTACCGAAAAGAAATTAATGGTAGTGAAACCATCAGTGAAAGAACAAGTTAAATAGCTTATGAATTGCACAAGTTCCCCAATCTCTCTCACGAGTTCCTTAAGTTCTAAACTTATACCTAGGAAAACTATAGGAGCCTACAAGGCTACACCTTGATATTAAAGAAACTTGCAAGATATACTATCTTAATTAGGTAGCCGCTGGGAGGTGTAACTATAATCTCTTCCATTGTAATACCGAAAGTCTTAACTACACAATCGAACCATTGGTGTTGTATGAAAATAAAATCAAAAGTTCACAGTCATGATCCAAAATATCTCAGCCCACTAGTATTCATAATTCACTTTTAGGAACATAAACCAATTAAGTTCCAACTTCCAAGGATATACAACCAAAACATATTTTCCACTAACTTTTTGGGAGTTTATAAAGAAAAAAAGAAAAAAAAAGGCAATATACATGAAATACACTTTTCCTTTAAACCAAAACATAGTAGCCCATCTTGAGATTAACTAATCAATTCACAGCTCTTCCACAATGGGAAAAAATAGTACTCACCCAAAAAATCAACAATCGTATGGACAGTACTGCAAGCCTTTATCAATTTTTATAATATTCAATAGTATAAAAGAAGTGATATCGGAGAGACCATCAGTGAAAGAACAAGTTAAACCATCAGTGAAAGAAATTAATGGATCAACTCTAGTCTGCACATTATCACAAGAAATAATGAAGGCATAATTCTAGATGCAGACCAAAGTAATCCCATCATATATTAAATTTTAGTATTAAAAATGAGTTGAGAAACAACAAAATTCTATACTGATCACCAAAATAAAGCAAAAGTAAGAGATCACCTGAGGAGTGTTGCATACAAAACTATTAATAGTAGGCAACTGTGGTTGAAAAAATAAATAAATGGTTGAAAAAGAAGAATCCATAATATTTAATTTATCAAGTCTAGAGTAAGTAAGATCATAAGCTTATGCAATTCAATAAAGTAATAAAAAAATAATTATTTATTAATGGCGAAAGGATATACTGTAGTAACTATCTTACCCATCAATAGTACCCTTTAATTTGTTCGCCATTACAATCGCAACTCAAGAGGCACGGTCAGTTCTCGAAACCACAAGCATAGAAGCCAAGTTTAAGAGAACACAAGCATCAGATGTTTTTTGAAAGCTGGCGATGTAATGAAGGCGGCGCCACATTTTTCAGCCATTGATTTGAAGTCGACAATCTAGATTTTCCGTGCCACAAAATGAGAAACCCTAAAATTAGTTGAATATAATTATATTGAATTTTAATCAAAATTAAAAGAGGAAAAGAGAAATTACCGAGTAGGAGGAGAAGGCTGATGGGTAGAAATTTGTGGTTGTTCGTTAGGGTTTCGTGACTGTTCATCTTTCTGCTCTTGTTCTTCGGCCTCTGATATGTCGTTGTCTCAGGATAAAGCATAGTCCACCAAAGATATCTCTCTCTGTCTCTTCATCCTATCTCGTCAAAAATTAATTGGCCTGGTAGCTTACAAAATGACACTAGAGAAGTTCTGTTTTCTCTCAATTTTAATTTTCAGAGACTTCATGAGAGAGGCGGCGTTAGAAGTTTGGAGAAGTTTAGGTTTAGGTTTAGATTGCAATGGATATATTTTATATTTTTAAGACTTTAATAAAAGTTTTATATTGCAATGAATTAAACAAATCAAGTTTTTAGGCTTAGCGGTTTTGCTATTGAAAGTAAAAGTTTGAAGTTTAGAGATCTCGAGTTCGAGTTGAGGCGAAAGCAAAAATAAAATGATAATCTTTTTGCTATTGATACCTTAGCGTCAATGATTTCTGATGTTTAATATACTGACACTATAATATCAGTGATCTATGATACTTGTTTGTTAAACACGGAAAATGCTCCAAATGCATGAAATTACTGATACTTTTTAATAAAGTGTCACATGGCAAGTGTCAGTAAAGAGTATTTTTCTAGTAGTGAGAGAATGTTATATATGTGATGTCGTAAATAATAAAAACCCTTGTAGTGTCAAGCTTATAATTTATACCGAGTTCAGTTAACGAATATTCGAAAGCCCTAGCTAGGGTGACGAATGCTCAAATTGATTTGATGAGATTGAAATCAGAACTTACCTCCTATACGTTTATTAATGAATATCTAAAGTTAGAGCACAACACTTTAGTGGGGTGATCAAGAACAAAGATATATAAGGAGATCTCATGCTTGAAGGAGCAACTTGAACATCGCTACAAAGCCAATGTTCAAATTTACTTTTAATTTGCTCAGTTCAGGCAAATCAAGGATGAGGAGTTCTTTACAGGAGTTGATGATTGCAAGAGAGTGATCACGGCATAACATCATGAGTGGGATTTGAGGTTTGTAGATGACTTCCACTTAGAAACTCCTTCAGTTGGTAATTTTGACATACTTGTTAGTAACAAAACTAGTACACCTGACCTTGACAATATGGCTAAGCTAAAAAGATGATTCAACTTAGGTTGCAGCGGCCAATGTACATAATGGGGTGTTGTCGCTGTTTCTAAACCATGTAGCTGGTGACGTTACCTCTGCTTTTGGCCCTAATATCGAGAAGCCAACTGACAAAAGAGAATGATCCTTTTTGAACATCTCCTTTTTGGCTGTTACTTATTCTAATGACCTGACTAAATTAAATTAAAGAACATTCTAGCTGTAGTTCACGTTTAGATTTTCTTTCTCTTTTATTGTTATTTTTAAATTCTTCAAATTTATCTTTTGGAAAATGCTCTTATATGGAGATTTTGTTGATTATTTTGTAATAAAATAATGCTGTTTTTACTTCGAGCATCTTGCGACTTTACACTATTTTACTACATCACTTAAAGACATTGTTTGTACTTGAACCAAAAAGAAAAAAAAAAGAGTACGCATTCTTGAAGGTTAATGTATAAATTTGAAAGACAGACTGTTCATAACTTAAAACAGAACCAACAATGAAAAGAAAATTTGCCAGGTCTCGTCAAGTATAGTGGTGCAAAAGGTGTTCCGAATTCCACGGATGAGCTAAACACTTGTTATCCAACTTTGCCAAAATATGCATTTTGGGAAATAACCCTTTACGAGCCTTCGCAATCGAGGCCCAATACCCTTAGTACTAAACGCCTATAAGAAGATTTCTTAGCCTAAATTTGGAGTTCTAGTACCTAGCAATCCTTCTTTGGCACGCAGCCAATCATTCCGCTGTGCTCACCCTTCTTTCCCCCAATAAGTCTTATTCTACTTTAAGGAGTTTGGTTTTCCTTCTATTAGTAATAGATTATCCTTTGGGTATTTAGGTCTACCTCAGCTGGTGCCACTGCATCTGTGCCAAAATTTAAAGAAAACAAAATTTCTCAAGTTTGAAATACATGCCGAGGTGTGACATGTCAAGACTAAAACACTGGTAACTCCCCTTTTAAACCTTCCAACCTAGTCATTAAACGGAATCTTATGTTTCGTTACTTGCTTCTACTTGTCCGTTTGCCTGGAAATGAGTAGGAGATGAGAAGTATTTATAACCCCCAAACCACCTCAGAATTTTTTAAACATGGCATTATCGAATCGTCTTCTATTGTTAGATACAATGGTATAATATATGCCAAATCTGTTGATGATTGTCTTCCAGACGAAGCTTGTCGTTTTCTATTCTTGATCGTCGCAAGTGGTACCGTTTTAGCCTATTTAGTGAAATAATCAACCGTGACTATCAAATATCTCATTTGGCCCTAGCTATTGGCAAAGGCCTAATAAGGTCGATTCTCTATTGCATAAACAGGTGTGCACTATTGATTGCTAATAAGGTGGTTTCTTTAGAACAACCGTGTTTCTCTAATATATATCATACTTCTTGGTATAATTGATTCAATCCTTCTCCAGGGATGGCCAGTAATAGTCTTGTCTCACATGCCAACAATCTTCTAGTTGAGTGGCTTTCACTTATTCTTTCATGCACCTCCTTGAGTATGTACTCTACCTTGAGAATTCTCTTTTCTTATATAAGGTTTCTCCAATAATGACATATTGTGATGCCCTCAACTTCAATTTCCTTATTTGCAATTTTCGGATAATTTTTCCTCCTTCAAGAAGTCGATGATTGGATCCATCCAATTTTCTTAGAAAGTCACTAGCAGAACAGTCTGGCGCTCAGTAATACTAGGTAATTTCACCGTTTCAATCTTTACTAATGCAGTCATCAATTAGTGAAAATTATGCTAACTTGGCCAAAAATGTCAGCATGATGATTTTCCCCCTTGGGTATTTTTATCAAGTGTCATTCTTCAAATTTCTCAAAGAGCATCTTTACTTTCTTCCTTTGCCAGAATTGATGATGGACTTGGTTAACCACTGGTTATGCTTCATAACATATAAAGATTCACTCCACACTTATCCCCATTGCCAGCTTTAAACCAATTATCAAGGCTTCATAATCCGATTGATGATTAGAAACTTTAAATTCAAATTTTAAGGAATTTAGAAGCTGGTTTCCTTCAGGTGGGACAAGTACTTATCTAAATCCACTTCCTTAGGAATTAGTAGATCCATCTATGAACAACTTCCAAGGCTATGGTTTTATCTCCCCGCTTGGATGGGCGTAGTGAATTCATACATGAAATCTACCACTACTTGTCCTTTGATCGCATGTTGAGGATTGTATGCGATGTCTAGCTGCTGAAATTACTGCGTATTTTACAATTCTTCAAGAAATTCTAGGTCTTATTAACCGTTTGAGCGAGGCATAAGCGAAACTGTTTTTGTATGAGCCAAAAAGTATCGATTAGTTTCCTTGCTAGGATGACTAAGGCTAACACAACCTTCTCTAGTTTCGAGTAATGACATTCAGCTCTAACAAAGGCATTATTGACACGACTCAAAAGTGTTATTACTTCGAAGTATAAGAGTGTCTAGTTATAATATAATCCGGCGAGTTCGGGGTCGAATCACTGAGAATTTAAAATCTAGTAGTCAATTTGTTAAACATGAAAATTAATTGTAGAAAAACAAATTACTAGGAAACAATTTAAAAATATATTAAGGTTACAGGATCCACTCTCAGTATGCAAACTATAGTTTAAATATTCTCTTATTTTTATATATGCCCTCACTTTTACTAGTTAATTATTATGTCATTTAATTTTTAACTATGTGTGTGGATAAAAGTGAAATAATGTACCTAATGTGCCACAACTGTATTAGTGTATCGACACTATGTCAAAATACCATACAAATCTAAGAGAATCTATAAATTAACATGACATAAAAATAACCAGAAAATAATAAAATAAACTTAAAACTCACTTGAGAATGTAATTAATTTATTAATTTGAAACCTTGAGCTTTCCCTTCACTTCAGCTTAGTAAAATCAGTCACTCATATTGAAGGAAAACAAAATATTCTTTTTAAATACTCTTTTATTTGACAAATTTCTGGAATATATTACAAGAAAATTGATATAGGAGAAAACAATAAAAGAAAATAAAGAAGAAATTCCTCGGCTTCACTCCCTCGTCTCTCGGCTTCTGCTCAGCTTTCCTTCTCACTTGCATCCCCTTGCCTTTTATAGGTAAAGGATGCATCTTTTATTTTATTTTATATTATTATTTTATTTTATATTAAATATATATATTAAGTGAAAAGTGTGATCGTCAGGTGGCAACATGACAACTTGACCATCACGAGCAACTGTTGAGTGTTAAAAAATGTATATTTATAAAGGAGAAAATCATCATTTTACATTTCAAGTCTTACTAACACCCTTACTTTCATGTATTTAACCTTCTTGTGATTTAATTACGTATATTTTATTTTAATTAAGTATTTTATGTATTTTAGGGGCATCATGGTCATTTCACAATGAACAAGAAATTAGACGGTAAAACGGACATCACTTTTGAACTCAGGACAGACGAAAACCTTAGAAGGAGCATAAAAGGAAAAATGTCACTGTTCACATGTACGGTACTATTTACATGTACGGTACTGTCTACGTTACTGTTCACGACACGGTTTACATAAACAGAACGATGACGTGGCATTGACCAATGATGTGGCATTGACTGATGAGGTGTCACGATCATGTTGGACTAAAATTTTTATGTACTGTTGATCGATGACGTGGCAGCATATCAGTGGACCAAAAATCTCGCGTACGGTACATGCATTTCACAGGATTATTTTCAACCAAACCATGTTACTATTCAAGCCGGGTCAAACCATGTTATTGTTTAAACTGCATGGTCAAACCGCGTACTGTTGACTGATGACGTAGCGCAATCCTGAGCGTCCAAATTATTTTTAATCCGATGGTCATGATTTACTCAATGTGTCTATAAAAAGGAGGCCTTCCCCCCCTAATTTGATATCTCTAAATCCATTTTTGGACTCCATTTCTGTAATTCCTTCTCTATCTTGTATTTTCTACGTATTTTAATAAATTCCCATTTTGCCCCTAGTTTAATTATGAGTAGCTAATTTTCTCTCAAGCTTGGGTTGAAGGTGAAGTCTCAACATGTGTCATGGGCTTTATTTGGTAAATTTATTTTCTCTTCCCCTCTAGTTTTTGTGGATGTTTTGACTTTTTGTTGACAAATAATAATAATCTTGTCTAGCTACCGCCTTGGTTTCACCGGCTCTCTAGGACAAAGTTATTATTATTTGGTACGATAAGTCCTTAGCACCATATTGATTAGAGCATGGTTCATGAGGTGTGGAAACCCCCCTCATAATTTAATTGGCATTAATAAGGAATATTTAGCCCATGGTGCATGTTGATACGGATCCAGATACCAAAGTACGTCATTTCAATAGATTTCTCTTCAATTTGTTCTCGTCATTCCAATTCCAATTTTAGGATAATCTAAGTCACTTTCACTACAAATCCAACCACCTTCATACAAAATTAATTCTACATATAATTAAAATATACTGTTGAGTGTTAGAAAATACATATTTATAAAGGAGAAAACCGTCATTTTACATTTCAAGTCTTACTAACCACCCTTACTTTTATGTGTTTAAGCTTTTTGTAATTTAATTATGTGTGTTTTATTTTAATTAAGTATTTTATGTGTTTTTGGGGCATCATAGTCATTTCATAATAAACGAGAGATCAGACGGCAAAATGGACATCACTTTTGAACTCAGGACGGTGGAAAACCTTAAGAGGAGCATAAAAGGAAAAATGGCACTGTTCACATGTACGGTACTATTCACATGTACAGTACTGTCTACGTTACTTCTCACGACACTGTTCATATAGACGGATCGATGACGTGGCATTGACCGATGATGTGGCATTGACTGATGAGGTATCACGATCCTATTGGACTAAAATTCTTATGTACTGTTGATGGTGACGTGGCAGCATCTCAGTGGACCAAAAATCTCGCGTACGGTACATGCATCACACAGGATTATTTTCAACCAAACCGCGTTACTGGTCAACCCGGGTCAAACCGTGTTACTGTTCATCCACGTGGTCAAACCGTGTACTGTTCACGTAAACTGTTGATTGATGATGTGGCGCAATCATGAGCGTCCAAACTGTTTTTAATCTGATCGCCATGATTTACTCGATGTATCTATGAAACGGGGGCCTCCCCCCTAATTTGATAGCTCTGAATCCATTTTTGGACTCCATTTTCTGTAATTCCTTCTCCATCTTGTATTTTCTACGTATTTTAATAAATTCCCATTTTACCCCTAGTTCAATTATGAGTGGCTAATTTTCTTTCAAGCTTGGGTTGAAGGTGAAGTCTCAACATGTGTCATGGGCTTTATTTGGTAAATTTATTTTCTCTTCCCCTCTAGTTTTTGTGGATGTTTTGACTTCTCGTCGACAAATAATCATAATCTTATCTAGTACCGCCTTGGTTTCACCCGCTCCCTAGTATAAGTTTATTATTTTTTGGCACGATAAGCCCTTAGCACCATATTGATTAGAGTGTGGTTCATGAGGTGTGGATTCCCCTCTCATGATTTAATTAGTATTAATAAGGAATATTTACCCCATGATGTATGTTGATACGGATCCAAATACCCAAGTACGTCAATTTAATAGATCTATACTTTAATTTCTTCTCGCCATTTCAATTCCAATTTTTAGGATAATTTGAATTACTTCCACCACAAATCTAGTCACCCATTTGCAAAATTAATTATGTACACAATTAAAATCCACCTCCTCGTGGGATCGACACTTGTCACCATTAGTCTATATTACAATAGATTCGTGCGCTTGCGAGTTCATTAAAATTTGCACAACAAGTTTTTGGCGCCGTTGCCGGGGAGGTAAGTAATTTTAATTCAAAGAATTAATTTTTGTAAATAATTTCTTTTAAATTGTTTTATTGTATTTTTTTATTAAAAAGAAAAAGAAAAAAAGTGAATCTGCATTTAGAGGTTAGTATTTCTTTTCTTTTTCTCTTCTTGAAAATTCTATAATTTAATTTTCAAGTTATTTTTTTCTCTTCTTTGTAATTTTTATTTATCTTACTAATTTTTTTTAGTTCATTTATTTCATGTATTTTTTTGTGTATTTTTATAGTAAGGTTGTAATAGCGCAATAAGGTTAGTATCGTAATTTCTCCATCTTATTTATTTTTATTTGTTTTGTACCCATCCTTATTTTCATTTTATTTATTTTGCATGCATGGTCGTAGGTCATTATTACCTAATCTTGAACCTATAGACCTTGAACTTGAGAAAACACTTTGCACATACAAACACGATAAAAATAAGATGGATTTGCAACCACAGGAGAGGCCATTTAAGGACTATTTTAGTCCCTTAGCTAATTTGAGCACATCATGTATTAGATACCCAAATGTAGCTGCTAGGAGCTTTGAACTAAAACCTAGTGTGCTAAATTGTCTCCCCACATTCTATGGCCTAGAAAATGAGGATCCATATAATCATCTGAATGATTTTCATGCTATTTGTCAAACATTTAAATATGAGAATTTTTCAGACGATGATGTTAAACTCAGATTATTCCCATTTTCTTTAAAGGATAGAGCTCGTTCATGGTTAAATACTTTGCCTGCTAATAGTATTGCATCATGGGAACAAATGGTAACTAAATTTTTAAATAAATATTTCCCAGTGCATAAAACCTATGTTATTCGCAGGGAAATTTCAGAATTTACCCTGAGAGAGGACGAGCAATTTTTCGAAACATAGGAGTGATTCAATGGGCTACTCTTGAAGTGTCCACATCATGGGTACGAGAAATGACACCAATGCCAATACTTTTTGGAGGGATTATTGCCGAATGTGCAAGAATGGCTAATGGCAACAAGTGGAGGAGAGCTAATGTCAAAAAGTGCAATAGCGATTTGGGAATTCTTCCAACGACAAGCGAATAGTTCCAACAACGGAGTCGATCACTCAGGAATACTAGAAGAATTAAGGGAGTAAATGAGATTCACATTGGTGAGTCAAGTTCAGAAATCAAAGAAGTCAAGAAGATGGTTGAAGGTCTCGCTTGACAAATAGCATCGTTATCGACTGCTAAATCAACAGAGCCACATGACCATGACTCATACTCAGATCAAGCCAATGCTATAGGTGTAATGAGAAAACCATCAAATTACAACCCCTACTCCAATACATATAGCCCTGGGTGGAGAGACCACCCAATTTTTCATGGTCTCAAGGATTCCAACATAATGGACTAGCAGCTCCAGCTCCACCAATGCAATCAATTCCTCAAAATCCTCAAATCTCTCAGCCACCATTTAGACCATACAATCAGAACCAGAACTACTCTCAACCCAGACCACGGGAAGATTCATTCCAGAATCTCAAGAATCTTACTTACTCCACGATTGAGTAACAGAACCGCACCATTGATGGACTACGAAATGAGTTGAGAGCAGGCTTCAACTCACAAGATCAATCAGTTTCAAGCCTCGAGAAGATGGTGGGACAACTTGCTTCTTCAGTTCAGAGCTTGGCAATGACTGTTGAGAAAGGTAAATTTTCAAGTCAACCAGTGCCTAATCCTAAAGGAGTACATGAAGCAAGTACCAGTTCACCACAGCAGCATGGAGAAGTCAAAGCAGTCATGACCTTGCGAAAAGAAAAAGAAGTCGATAACAAAGTGGAGATGCCGGTGACAAAAGAAAATCAAATTGTACGAGTTGAGGACTCATCACCAGAGGAGAAAGAAGAAACCAGCCCACAAGAATATGTTCTGAAAGCTCCATTTCCTCAGAGGTTAGCTAAAGGAAAAAAGGGAAAATCCACAGGTGAGATTCTTGAAATCTTCAAACAGGTAAGTGTTAACATCTCTTTACTTGATGCTATAAAGCAAGTTCCATCTTATGACAAGTTTCTTAAGACCTCTGTACTAAAAAGAGAAACATTCATGTTCAAAAGAAGACATTTTTAACAGAAAACGTTAGTTCTATCCTCCAACATAAAATTCCTCTAAAATACAAAGACCCAGGCTCCCCCACTATCTCATATAGTATAGGGAACCACACAATTGAGAATGCTTTGTTGGATTTAGGAGCTAGTGTAAATTTGTTGCCTTACTCTGTTTTCGTGAAAGTTGGACTGGAAGAATTACACCTAACTCCAATAGTGTTACAACTTGCAGATCGGTCTACGAAAATACCTCGTGGAATTGTAGAGGACGTGCTTATCCAGGTAGGCAAGTTTTATTTTCCTGTTGATTTCATTGTAATTGACACTCAACCAATACAAGATTCAAGGAAGCACATCCCCATTATTCTAGGCCGACCTTTCTTGGCAACTGCGGATGCTCACATTCAATGTACGACTAGAAATATGCAGTTGTCCTTTGGCAACATGACTATGGAGCTGAACATCTTCAACATTGCCAAACAACCTCACAATGCAGATTATGGAATTGTTCATGTGGATTTAATAGAAACAATAGTTGATAATACTTTTCTTTCAAACCTCAGTGATGATCCTTTACAAACATGTTTAACTCACTTTGGTTTGGATTTTGATATTGACAGATCGGTCGATGAGGTCAACGCTCTACTTGACTCAACACCATCCATGGACACTAGTAAATGGAAGTCAAGAGTTGAACAACTAGCACCATCAGAGAAGAAACTCATCCCATCATCAGAATCACCACCGAAACTCGAGCTCAAACCATTGCCCAACACTCTGGAATATGCATTTTTGGGAGAAGAAAGTTCTCTGCCGGTAATCATCTCATCATCCCTAAATGACGAACAAAAAGGTAAGTTGTTGGATGTTTTAAAAGAGCACAAAGGAGCATTAGGATGGACCATAGCAGACATAAAAGGTATAAACCCAGTAGACTGCATGCATTACATTCACCTTGATGAAAATGCTAAATCTACTAGGGAAATGCAACGTCGGTTAAATCCTAACATGAAAGAAGTTGTTAGAACAGAAGTCCTTAAGCTATTAGACGCAGGTATCATTTACCCAATTTCTGATAGTTCATGGGTCAGTCCTGTACAAGTTGTCCCCAAAAAGTCAGGAGTCACAGTAGTTACCAATGCTGATAATGAATTGATACCCACTAGAGTAACTACAGGATGGCGTGTATGCATTGATTATAGAAAGTTGAATTCTGTCACACGTAAAGACCATTTTCCTTTACCATTTATCGATCAAATGCTTGATAGATTGGCAGGCCATGAATTTTATTGCTTTCTAGATGGCTACTCAGGATATAATCAGATTCCCATAGCACCAAAAGATCAAGAGAAAACTACTTTCACTTGCCCTTTTGGCACATTTGCATATAGGAGAATGTCATTTGGATTATGTAATGTACCTGCTACATTTCAACGATGCATGTTGAGCATTTTTTCAGATATGGTTGAACGATTCCTTGAAGTCTTTATGGAGGACTTTTCTATGTTTGGTGACTCGTTTGATCAATGTTTACATCATCTAACACAAGTTTTGCAGAGATGTATCGAAAAGAACTTAGTCTTGAATTGGGAGAAGTGCCATTTTATGGTACAACAAGGTATTGTTCTCGGTCACATCATTTCGAGCAAAGGTATTGAGGTTGACAAAGCCAAGGTGGATCTCATTTCTAATCTTCCTCCACCCAAAACAGTCAGAGAAGTAAGATCTTTCCTTGGGCATGCTGGTTTCTATAGACGTTTCATTAAAGATTTTAGCAAAGTTTCTAGACCTTTATGCAATTTACTTTCTAATGATATACCTTTTATCTTTAATGATTCATGTCTTTTGGCTTTTGAAAAATTAAAGCAATTGTTGACATCATCACCCATCATTCAGGCCCCAAACTAGAGCTTACCATTTGAACTCATGTGTGATGCATCTGATTATGCAGTAGGAGCAGTATTAGGACAAAGAGTTGATCGAATTCCCCATGTTATTTATTATGCTAGTATGACATTGAATGACGCACAGTTGAACTATTCAACTACTGAAAAAGAAATGCTAGCAGTAGTATTTGCATTGGAAAAATTTCGATCTTATCTCATTGGTTGTAAAATAATTATATTCACAGATCGTGCTGCTCTTAAATATCTTCTCACAAAGAAAGATGCAAAAGCTAGACTAATTCGTTGGGTGCTACTTTTGCAAGAATTTGACTTGGAATTCAAAGATAAGAAAGGCACAGAAAATGTTGTGGCAGACCATCTCTCTCGTCTTCATTTTGACACAATTACAGAGCCATTAACATTGAATGAGTCATTTCCAGATGAACAATTAATGAATGTGGAAGTATTACATCATTAATTATCTTGTTACAGGTCAACTTCCAGAGTATTGGACCAAGCAAGATAAGGCTAAATTCTTTGCAGAAATAAAGAATTTCTTTTGGGATGACCCGTATTTGTTCAAGTATTGGGCATATCAAATTATTAGACGATGTGTTCCAGAAAATGAAATTCAGAATATTCTTTCATTCTGCCATGAACAAGCTTGTGGAGGCCATTTCAATGCTAAGAAAACAATGACTAAAGTTTTACAATATGGTTTCTATTGGCCAACTATATTTCGAGACGCTTACACTTTATGTTCTTCATGTGATAGGTGTCAACGAATGGAGAGCATTCCACGAAGGAACATGATGCCACTAAATCCAATTTTCGTGGTTGAGATTTTTTTCGTATGGGGTATCGACTTCATGGGACCCTTTCCCCTTCTTTTGGCCATCAATACATATCGGTTGCAGTTGACTATGTATCAAAATGGGTAGAAGCAATTCCATGCAGAACCAATGATCACAAGGTGGTGATATGATTTTTGAAAAGTAATATTGTTTCACGTTTTGGATTCCCTTGAGCGATAATCACTGATGGTGGTGCCCACTTTTGTAACAAAGCATTCAAGGCTCTTTTAACAAAGTATTCAATCACTCACAAAGTGGCGACCCCATATCATCCACAAACCAGTGGCCAAGTTGAGATCTTCAATCGAGAAATAAAGCACATATTAGAAAAGACGGTGAGGTCGGACAGAAAAGATTGGTCATTAGGACTTGATGATGCATTATGGGCATATAGAACGGCTTTCAAGACTTCGATTGGGATGTCACCCTACAAGCTAGTGTATGGAAAAGCTTGCCACCTACCTGTGGAACTCAAGCATCGTGCGTACTGGGCCATCAAGAAATTCAACTTTGACATGCAGCAAGCCAGCTCAGAAAGAAGATTACAACTGGCAGAACTTGAAGAAATTATGATGCATACGAAAATGCAAAGATTTACAAGCAACGAATGAAAGTCTTTCACGACAAGCAAATTATGAGAAAATCATTCACTCCAGGTCAGAAAGTGCTTTTATTCAATTCTCGCTTGCACCTATTCCCAGATAAGTTACGCTCTCGATGGTCTGGCCCCTTTATTGTTCATATTGTTTTTCCACACGGGGCAATTGAAATTAAGGACCCAAAGAACGGTGTCATGTTTGAGTGACCCACCATATTTGAATTGATTTTTTCTTTTCGGTGATTTGATTTTTCTTTCTTTCTTTTTATTATTCTTTTGGTAATTGAAATTATTTTTGCATAAGTGTGTTTGTTTAACCATTAATTTTTATTCTCTTCTTATCATTGTTAATCATGAGTACCATACTTAGACCGTTCCTCCTGAACATTCTTAAACCACTTCAACGTGTCAAAACTCATCTCAAAAGGCAGATTCAATTTTGTAAAACACATCGTATTTGGGCTCTGCAACCACCAGAGTTAGTATCCTATGTTGAGGGTTTAGAACGCCAACTCAGAGACATTGAGAGAAGTGTTTACGACATCCAGTTGGAGCTTGAGGTAAATTCAATAAGAGGACGATTTTAATTTTCTTTGTGTGTTTTAATTTGTTTTTCTGTTTGTGTGCTTTAGTTTGTTACCCCGGTGAAGTGGCGGATAACGGTACTCCGTGACAATCAAGTCGGTTACTTCAGTTTCCCATAATAACTGATATTCTGAGGCGAAGGTATGGACAGAACCGAGATTCTAGCGAAGCTTCACAAGCGATTCCCTTCACTTCCTCAGAATGCCCTCTTTACGATCTATAAAGCCCGGTCCGAACGCATGCGATTACTCATGAGGAATAACATACCTGCAGACATCCGTTGGTTAATCGAGGCTAAAGTACGATTGGCAGGTGAGTTACCTCCAAAATTTATTGCATACATGCCTGGTTGTGGTAAAGGAAATTATGCAAGAAAACGACGAGCTCGAAGAATTTCTGTTGCTTGTCATAAGTGTGCCAGAATGAATTGCGATAAAAACCCATGTTCTTTAGAAATGGTGTCTGATAACAGAGAAGATAACATTCAATTCATTAGGGATGGCTTGAATAAGGAGTCATTGGATGATATTCTTCTGTCTCTTGAAACGCATCACAGTGGATACGTGCAAGGAGCGATTCTCTTGTTATGGCCATTATTCCAGAAAGAGCATGCACGATATAGTCTCGGAAATCTAACTATAACCGACCCTATTTGCCAGTTTATAAGAACACTGGATGGGAAGCCTATCCTCGACCCATAAAGGACGTTCAAGCCGTTTCTGGACGTAAAACCAGAGAAAGATGTGAGCCACAGTCGCAACTACCTGTAAATATCCTTTTACTTAACTGTTATTTTATCTTTTACATTATTGTCTTTAATAATTCTATTTTATCATTATTTCTTTTTCTTTTTACTGTTTCCTTTTTAACTCGCGAGCCATGTGCTTTACGCGCTATTTGACACTGACATGCCACCTCATACACAGTTGTGATTCACTGTCACCAAGATTCTTAAATATGACTTTTTGTTAAGCACTCACAAATTATTTTTGAGAAATATTCCAATGGCAGCTACTCCCAATAGACAATTCAAGAACATTTGTGTGCTTTCTGGATTTACCTATGGCAAACATAAAGAGTTCGTTGATGCAGCCATAGATCTTGGTCGAAGCATAGCAGAGAGAAAATTACACTTGGTGTATGGAGGAGGTAACCGAGGGTTATCAAAATTGGTCTCAGAAGCTGCTTTTATCAGAGGGAGCCAAGTCTTAGGCATCATCCCAAGAGTCCTAAAACCTTTGGGCAGTTTGTCTGACTCATTGACTGGAGAAGAGTTAGTCGTCTCAGGTATGCAAGAAAGAATAACTGAAATACTTAATCATGCTGATGCTTTTATTTTCCTTCCAGGAGATCTTGCAACACTAGAGGCACTTATCACACTAGCATCTTGGGCCCATCTGCACATTCACCAAAAACTCATCGGTTTGTTAAATGTCAATAATTTTTATGATGGCTTTATCGCATTTCTTAACCATGCAATAAAAAACTTTTTTGTTCCTTCCAATGCCAAAAAGCTTTTTATTTGTTCTCACACTGCTAATGAGCTATTTGATAGGTTACAAGCTTATAAACCAGAGCTAGACCCCTGGACCTTTGTGTTCGAGCGTCCAAATGATGACGGTAACAGTAGCCGCAGTAAGAAATACAAATTAGATTTAACTCTCCGCCTGTAAATATTTTCTTCTGTATTGCACCACCCAGGTGATGTCTTCTAAACTCTACTTCTTTCCTTTAAAACATTGAAGATAATGTTTCGTTCTGGTTGGGGGGAGGGAATAGTCGACAATTATGGAATCTTGGTTAAGTTTTTACTAATTTTTTGTTATAGAAACTAATTGTTGCTAACTTTTTGTGTTGAAGATGGCTGAATATGGAGTGTAGTGACTCTAGAAACGCATCTTCATCGTTTGAAAAAAATTTAAAAAAAATTCAGACATTTTCTTTTTCTTTATTAAGTTTTGATGTTCATTTTTTTTCTTTTTAATTTCTCCTTTATAAATATACATTTTCAAATATTTGAGTCGAAGATGGCTGAATATGGAGTGTAGTGCCTCTAGAAATGCATCGTCTTAGTAAAAAAAAATATTTTTGTTTTCTCTCATTTTCTAATTAGTTTTCCGGCATCATTTTCACATTTCTGCATGCATATTTTTCTTTCATGTTAAGAATATGTTGGGGGGTAGGATGTTGCTTTTAAAAAAAAATGTGTGATTTGTTTTAACATTGGATGACATGATTAATTTCAAATTTTAGTATTTGTATTATCTTTGGTCTTAAGTGATGTCATAATAAGTACCAAGTGAGTTTTTGAGCCTATCATTTTTCTTAGAGAGTAACCCTTTTGCCCATTTTTTTTTATACAGCTTAGCAGTTTTATACACGATCTTTAGATTTCTTTTGAGTTAACCCTAAAAGAAAAAAAAATTATAAATAAAAAAAAGAGAAAAAAAATGTGTATTGTTACATTTGGAGGCCCATCTAACTAGTAGATATGGAAGATTATTTAGAACCCTAAAAGACGATGGAAATGCCATCTTTGACCCGTTTGAGCCTTTCTAGTCATCCCTTTTATGAAATATCCATAGTTAACCCTTTTGAGCCTAAAAAAAAAACATTTTCTTTAATGTATCATCTTGACCCACTCCGATTTGGAGTATTACCCAATATCTTACATGTTTCATCACCTATTTATGGTTGAGAAAAATTTAAATAATTATTTTGTTCAGTGAAGTTGTGCCAAACAAAAACAAAAAAAAAAGAGAAAAAAAATTGTTGTTTCAAAAAAAAAGAAAAAAAGAAAAAAGAAAATAATAATAACAATAATAGGTGAAATCCACCTTGCAACTTCCAAAAAAAATCTTTGTATTTTTCTCAAACGTACATTTTGTTTTCCTTATTTCCCCTCCTTGTTAGCCATATCCCTAGCCTAGGTTACGTCCTAATAAAAGTCCTTCTTGATTTTAGGGAACTATAATTAGAAGTAGAAGCTAGTTATATGGGATAAAGAGATGTAGTGGTGCATAAAAATAAATAAATAAATAAATTGGGTTGACTAGCATTTTTATTTGACTTGAGATCGTATTATTTATAAGCTGAGGGCATATTTCTTTCATCTTGGTGAGAGCATGTGATATCATTTCTTCATTATTTTCTCTCAATTAACATTCATTGGAGTGACTATTTTTATTGGATTTAATTTCTTTGTGAGAGTGTCACTACTTCCAGTGAGATTTTGGGGTTTGACATGCCATTCTTGAAAGTAGCTATGACAATCTACTAGGCTAATTCATGTGGATGGTTGATGTGGGTGTGATTTTTTTTAGACTGAAGATAATGCTTATACTTTTATTTGATTGTTATCATTAGTCTGATTGAATAAACACGAGTGTTTTAAAAAAAATCATTTTGGATTTGAATTTTGTTTTCACTTTATTTGCTAGGCACTAGCAATAAGCTGGTTGGGGGGTGTGTTGAGTGTTAGAAAATGCATATTTATAAAGGAGAAAACCATCATTTTACATTTCAAGTCTTACTAATAACCCTTACTTTTATGTGTTTAAGCTTCTTATAATTGAATTATGTGTGTTTTATTTTAATTAAGTATTTTATGTGTTTTAGGGGCATCATAGTCATTTCACAATAAACGAGAGATCAGACAGCAAAACAGACATAACTTTTGAATTCAGGACGGTCGAAAACCTTAGGAGGAGCATAAAAGGAAAAATGGCACTGTTCACATGTACGGTACTATTCACATGTACAGTACTGTCTACGTTACTATTCATGATACTGTTCATATAGACGGATCGATGATGTGGCATTGACCGATGATGTGGAATTAACTGATGAGGTGTCACGATCCTATTGGACTAAAATTCTTATGTATTGTTGATGGTGATGTGGCAGCATATCAGTGGACTAAAAATCTTGCGTACGGTACATGCATCAAATAGGATTATTTTCAACCAAGCCGCATTATTGTTCAACCCGGGTCAAACCGTGTTACTGTTCATCTACGTGGTCAAATCGTGTACTATTCACGCGGACTGTTGACTGATGATGTGGCGTAATCCTAAGCGTCCAAACTATTTTTAATCCGATCGCCATGATTTACTCGATGTATCTATAAAAAAAGGGGCCTCCCCCCCCTAATTTGATAGCTCTGAATCCATTTTTGGACTCCATTTTCTGTAATTCTTTCTCCATCTTGTATTTTCTACGTATTTTAATAAATTCCTATTTTGCCCCTAGTTCAATTATGAGTGGCTAATTTTCTTTCAAGCTTGAGTTGAAGGTGAAGTCTCAACATGTGTCATGGGCTTTATTTGGTAAATTTATTTTCTCTTCCTCACTAGTTTTTGTGAATGTTTTAACTTCTCGTTGACAAATAATCATAATCTTATCTAGTACCGCCTTGGTTTCACCGGCTCCCTAGTATAAGGTTATTATTATTTGGCACGATAAACCCTTAGCACCATATTGATTAGAGCGTGGTTCATGAGGTGTGTATTCCCCCCTCATGATTTAATTGGTATTAATAATGAATATTTAGCCCATGATGCATGTTGATACGGATCCAGATACCCAAGTACGTCATTTCAATATAATTCTCTTCAATTTATTCTCGCAATTTCAATTCCAATTTCAGAATTTATTCTCGCCATTTTAATTTAAGTTTTAGCATATTTTAAATCATTTCCACCACAAATCCAATCACCCATTTACAAAATTAATTCTATACACAATTAAAATCCACCTCCTCATGGGATCGATACTCGTCACCATTGATCTATACTACAATAGATTCGTGCGCTTGCGAGTTCAACAAAATTTGCACAACAACTATAGTTCCCTAAAATCAAGAAGGACTTTTATTAGGACGTAACGTAGGCTAGGGACATGGCTAACAAATAAGGAAAAGAAGGAACACAAAGTGTATGTTTGAAAAAAATGCAGAGGAATTTTTTTTTTAAAGTTGCAAGGTGAATTTCACCTATTATTGTTATTTTTATTTTTGAACAGCAATTTTTTTTTCTTTCTTTTTTTTTTGTAAGAAACAACAAATTTTTTTTTTGAACTAGGCATAACTTCATTGTACAAAATGTTTATTTACATTTTTCTCAAACATAAATAGGTGATGAAACTTGTAAGATATTGGGTAATACTCCAAATCAGAGTGGGTCAAGATGATAAGTTGACAAAGAAAATATATTTTTTTTTGGCTGAAAAGGGTTAACTATGGATATTTCATAAAATGGATGGCTAGAAAGGCTCAAACGGGTCGAAGATGGCCTTTCCATCGTCTTTTAGGGCTCTAAATAATCTTCCATATCTACTAGTTAAATGGGCCTCCAAATGTAGCAACACACATTTTTTCCTTTTTTTTTAGAATTTCTTTTAAGGGTTAACTCAAAAGAAATCCAAAGATCATGTATAAAATTATAAACTACTAAGCTGTATAAAGAATGGGCAAAAGGGTTACTCTCCAAGAAAAATAATAAGCTCAAAAACTCAGTTGGTACTTATTATGACATGTTCATTTCTTCAAGCAACTCATATTTGTTTCCGACATCAACATGTAAAATAGCAAACATAGCGTAACATCACTTAAGATTGATAATACAAATACTAAAATTTGAAATTAATCATGTCATCCAATGTTAAAACAAATCACACAATTTTTTTTTAAACAACATCCTACCCCCCAACCTATTCTAAACATGAAAGGAAAATATGCATGCAGAAATGTGAAAATAATGCAGAAAAATTAATTAGAAAAGTTACACTTAAAATGATAGGAAAAGAAATATTTTTTTTAACTAAGAAGATGCGTTTCTACAGTCAATACACTCCATATTCAGCCATCTTCGACTCAAATATTTGAAAATGTATATTTATAAAGGAGAAATTAAAAAGAAGAAGAAAAATGAACATCAAAACTTAATAAAGAAAAGAAAATGTCTGAATTTTTTTTAAAAACGTTTTTGTTTTTTTTTTCAAACGATGAAGATGCGTTTCTAGAGTCTCTACACTCCATATTCAGCCATCTTCAACACAAAAAGTTAGCAACAGTTAGTTTCTACAATAAAAAATTAGTAAAAACTTAACTAAAATTCCACAATTGTCGACTATTCCCTCCTCCCAACCAGAACGAAACATTGTCCTCAATGTTTTAAAGGAAAGAAGTAGAGTTTAGAAGACATCACCTGGGTGGTGTAACACAGAAGAAAATATTTACAGGCGGAGAGTTAAATATAATTTGTACTTCTTACTGCGGCTACTGTTACCGTCATCATTTGGACGCTCGAACACAAAGGTCCAGGGGTCTGGCTTCGGTTTATAAGCTTGTAACATATCAAGTAGCTCATTAGCAGTGTGAGCACAAATAAAAAGCTTTTTGGCATTGAAAGGAACGAAAAAGTTTTTTATTGCATGGTTAAGAAATGCGATAAAGCCATCATAAAAATTATTGACATTTAACAAACCGATGGGTTTCTGGTGGATGTGCAGATGGGCCCATGATGCTAGTGTGATAAGTGCCTCTAGTGTTGCAAGATCTCCTGGAAGGAAAATAAAAGCATCAGCATGATTAAGCATTTCAGTTATTCGTTCTTGCATACCTGAGACGACTAACTCTTCTCCAGTTGATGAGTCAGACGAACTGCCCAATGGTTTTAGGACTCTTGGGATGATGCCTAACACTTGACTTCCTTTGATAAAAGCTGTTTCTGAGACCATTTTTGATAACCCTCGGTTACCTCCTCCATACACTAAGTGTAAATTTCTCGCTGCTATGCTTCGACCAAGATCTATGGCTGCCTCAACGAACTCTTTATGTTTGCCATAGGTAAATCCAGAAAGCACACAAATGTTCTTGAATTGTCTATTGGGCGTAGCTGCCATTGGAATATTTCTCAAAAATAATGTGTGAGTGTTTGACAAAAGAAATCACATTTAAGAGTCTTGGTGATAGTGGGTCACAGCTGTGAATGAGGTAATACGTCAGTGTCAAATAACGCGTGAAGCACATGGCTCGCGAGTCAAAAAGGAAACAGTAAAAAGGAAAAAGCAAACAGTAATAAAATTATTAAAGACAATAATGCAAAAAAAAAAAAAAACAGTGAAATGAAATAAAATAACAGTAAAGTAAAAGGATATTTACACGTAGTTGCGACTGTGGCTCACATCTTCCTCTGGTTTTACGTCCAGAAACGGCTTGAACGCCCTCTATGGGTCGAGGATAGGCTTCCCATCCAGTTTTCTTATAAACTGGCAAACAGGGTCGTTTATAGTCAGATTCCCGAGACTATATCGTGCATGCTCTTTCTGGAATAATGGCCATAACTGGAGAATCGCTCCTTGCACATATCCACTGGGATGCGTTTCAAGAGACAGAAGGATATCATCCAATGACTCCTTATTCAAGCCATCCCTAATGAATTGAATCTTATCTTCTCTATTATCAGACACCATTCCTAAAGAACATGGGTTTTTATCGCAACTCATTCTGGCACACTTATGACAAGCAACAGAAATTCTTCGAGCTCGTCGTTTTCTTGCATAATTTCCTTTACCACAACCAGGCATGTATGCAATAAATTTTGGAGGTAACTCACCTGCCAATCGTACTTTAGCCTCGATTAACCAACGGATGTCTGCAGGTATGTTATTCCTCATGAGTAATCGCATGCGTTCGGACCGGGCTTTATAGATCGTAAAGAGGGCATTCTGAGGAAGTGAAGGGAATCGCTTGTGAAGCTTCGCTAGAATCTCGGTTCTGTCCATACCTTCGCCTCAGAATATCAGTTATTATGGGAAACTGAAGTAACCGACTTGATTGTCACGGAGTACCGTTATCCGCCACTTCACCGGGGTAGCAAACTAAAGCAAACAAAAAGAAAAACAAATTAAAACACACAAGAAAATTAAAATCGTCCTCTTATTGAATTTACCTCAAGCTCCAACTGGATGTCGTAAACACTTCTCTCAATGTCTCTGAGTTGGCTTTCTAAACCCTCAACATAGGCTACTAACTCTGGTGGTTGTAGAGCCCAAATGCGATGTGTTTTACAAAATTGAATCTGCCTTTTGAGATGAGTTTTGACACGTTGAAGTGGTTTAAGAATGTTCAGGAGGAACGGTCTAAGTAAGATACTCATGATTAAAAACGATAAAAGAAAACTTAATAGTTAAACAAACACACTTATGCAAAAATAATTTCAATTAGCAAAAGAATAATAAAAAGAAAGAAAGAAAAATCAAATCAATGAAAAGAAAAAAAATCAATTCAAATCTGGTGGGTCACTCAAATTTATTTCGGTGTCTTCTCCACGTGGTTGGTACTCTAGATATGGCTTTAATATTTGACCATTAACTTTAAACGTGACACCGTTCTTTGGGTCCTTAATTTCAATTGCCCCATGTGGAAAAACAGTATGAACAATAAATGGGCCAGACCAACGAGAGCGTAACTTACCTGGGAATAGATGCAAGCGAGAATTGAATAAAAGCACTTTCTGACCTGGAGTGAACGATTTTCTCATAATGTGCTTGTCATGAAAGACTTTCATTCGTTGCTTGTAAATCTTGGCATTTTCGTATGCGTCATTGCGAATTTCTTCAAGTTCTGCCAGTTGTAATCTTCTTTCTGAGCTGGCTTGCTGCATGTCAAAGTTGAATTTCTTGATGGCCCAATATGCACGATGCTCGAGTTCCACAGGTAGGTGGCAAGCTTTTCCATACACTAGCCTATAGGGTGACATCCCAATTGGGGTCTTGAAAGCAGTTCTATATGCCCATAATGCATCATCAAGTCTTAATGACCAATCTTTTCTGTCCGGCCTCACCGTCTTTTCTAATATGTGCTTTATTTCTCGATTGGAGATCTCAACATGACCACTGATTTGCGGATGATATGGGGTCACCACTTTGTGAGTGATTGAATACTTTGTCAAAAGAGCTTTAAATGCTTTGTTACAAAAGTGGGCACCACCATCACTGATTATTGCTCGAGGGAATCCAAAGCATGAAACAATATTGCTTTTCAAAAATCCTATCACCACCTTGTGATCATTGGTTCTGCATGGAATTTCTTCTACCCATTTTGATACGTAGTCAACAGCAACCAATATGTATTGATGGCCAAAAGAAAGGGGAAAGGGTCCCATGAAGTCGATACTCCATACGTCAAAAATCTCAACCACTAGAATTGGATTTAGTGGCATCATGTTCCTTCGCGTAATGCTACCCATTTGTTGACATCTATCACATGAAGAACAGAAAGTGTAAGCGTCTCGAAATATAGTTGGCCAATAGAAACCACATTGTAAAACTTTAGTCGTTGTTTTCTTAGCGCTGAAATGGCCTCCACAAGCTTGTTCATGGCAGAATGAAAGGATATTCTGAATTTCACTTTCTAGGACACATCGTCTGACAATTTGATCTGCACAATACTTGAACAAATACGGGTCATCCCAAAAGAAATTCTTTATTTCTGCAAAGAATTTAGCCTTGTCTTGCTTGGTCCAATGCTCTGGAAGTTTACCTGTAACAAGATAATTAACTATATCAGCATACCAAGGTAATACTTCCACATTCATTAATTGTTCATCTGGAAATGACTCATTCAATGGTAATGATTCTGTAATTGTGTCAAAATGGAGACGAGAGAGGTGGTCCGCCACAACATTCTCTGTGCCTTTCTTATCTTTGAATTCCAAGTCAAACTCCTGCAAAAGTAACACCCAACGAATTAGTCTGGCTTTTGCATCTTTCTTTGTGAGAAGATATTTAAGAGCAGCATGATCCGTGAATATAATTATTTTACAACCAATGAGATATGATCGAAATTTTTCCAATGCAAACACTACTGCTAGCATTTCTTTTTCAGTAGTTGAATAGTTCAACTGTGCATCATTTAATGTCATACTAGCATAGTAAATAACGTGGGGAATTCGATCAACTCTTTGTCCTAATACTGCTCCTACTACATAATCAGATGCATCACACATGAGCTTGAATGGTAAGCTCCAATTTGGGGGCTGAATAATGGGTGATGATGTCAACAACTGCTTTAACTTTTCAAATGCCACAAGACATGAATTATTAAAGACAAAAGGTACATCCTTAGCAAGTAGATTGCATAAGGGTCTAGAAACTTTTGCTAAAATCTTTAATGAAACGTCGATAAAAACCAGCATGCCCAAGGAAAGATCTTAATTCTCTGACTGTTTTGGGCGGAGGAAGATTAGAAATAAGATCCACCTTAGCTTTGTCAACCTTAATACCTTTGCTCTAAAATGATGTGACCGAGAACAATACCTTGTTTTACCATAAAATGACATTTCTCCTAATTTAAGACTAAGTTCTTCTCGATACATCTCTGCAGAACTAGTGTTAGATGATGTAAACATTCATCAAACGAGTCACCAAAAACAGAAAAATCATCCATAAAGACTTCAAGGAATCGTTCAACCATATCAGAAAAAATGCTCAACATGCATCGTTGAAATGTAGCAGGTGCATTACATAATCCAAATGGCATCCTCCTATATGCAAATGTGCCAAAAGGGCAAGTGAAAGTAGTTTTCTTTTGATCTTTTAGTGCTATGGGAATCTGATTATATCCTGAGTAGCCATCGAGAAAGCAATAAAATTCATGGCCTGCCAATCTATCAAGCATTTGATCGATAAATGGTAAAGGAAAATGGTCTTTACGTGTGACAGAATTCAACTTTCTATGATCAATGCAAACACGCAATCCTGTAGTTACTCTAGTGGGTATCAATTTATTATCAGCATTGGTAACTACTGTGACTCCTGACTTTTTGGGGACAACTTGTACAGGACTGACCCATGAACTATCAGAAATTGGGTAAATGATACCTGCGTCTAATAGCTTAAGGACTTTAGTTCTAACAACTTCTTTCATGTTAGGATTTAACCGACGTTGTATTTTCCTAGTAGGTTTAGCATTTTCATCAAGGTGAATGTAATGCATGTAGTCTACTGGGTTTATACCTTTGATGTCCGCTATGGTCCATCTTAATGCTCCTTTGTGCTCTTTTAAAACATCTAACAACTTACCTTTTTGTTCGTCATTTAGGGAAGATGAGATGATTACCGGCAGAGTACATTCTTCTCCCAAAAATGCATATTCCAATGTGTTGGTAATGGTTTGAGCTCGAGTTTCGGTAGAGATTCTGATGATGGGATGAGTTTCTTCTCTGATGGTGCTAGTTGTTCAACTCTTGACTTCTATTTACTAGTGTCCATGGATGGTGTTGAGTCAAGTAGAGCGTTGACCTCATCGACCGATCTATCAATATCAAAATCCAAATCAAAGTGAGTTAAGCATGTTTGTAAAGGATCATCACTAACGTTTGAAATAAAAGTGTCATCAGCTAATGCTTCTATTAAATCCACATCAACAATTCCATCATCTGCATTGTGAGGTTGTTTGGCAATGTTGAAGATATTCAGTTCCATAGTCATGTTGCTGAAGGACAACTGTATATTTCCAGTCCTGCATTGAATATGAGCATCTGTAGTTGCCAAGAAAGGTCAGCCTAGAATAATGGGGATGTGCTTCCTTGAATCCTGTATTGGTTGAGTGTCAATTACAATGAAATCAACAGGAAAATAAAACTTGTCTACCTGGATAAGCACGTCCTCCACAATACCACGAGGTATTTTTGTGGACCGATCTGCAAGCTGTAACACCACTGGAGTTGGGTGTAATTCTCCCAGTCCAA
Source organism: Citrus medica (assembly GCA_002013955.2). Classification (NCBI taxonomy): domain Eukaryota; kingdom Viridiplantae; phylum Streptophyta; class Magnoliopsida; order Sapindales; family Rutaceae; genus Citrus; species Citrus medica. Next base: position 380,536 of record MKYO02009564.1, on the reverse strand, counting down.
GTTTCACGAAAACAGAGTAAGGCAACAAATTAACACTAGCTCCTAAATCCAACAAAGCATTCTCAATTGTGTGGTTCCCTATGCTACATGAGATAGTGGGGGAACCTGGGTCTTTGCATTTTAAAGGAATTTTATGTTGGAGTATAGAACTAACGTTTTCTGTCAAAAATGAGTTCTTTTGAACATGCATATTTCTCTTTTTAGTACAAAGGTCTTTAAGAAACTTGGCATAAGATGGAACTTGTTTAATAGCATCAAGCAAAGGGATGTTAACACTTACCTGTTTGAAGATTTCAAGAATCTCACCTGTGGATTTTCCCTTCTTTCCTTTCGCTAACCTCTGAGGAAATGGAGCTTTAGGAACATATTCTCTTGGAATGGTTTCTTCTTTCTCCTCCGGTGATGAGTCCTCAGTATTCACAGGTACAATTTGATTTTCTTTTGTCACCGGCATCTCCACTTTATTGTCGACTTCCTTTCCTTTTCGCAAGGTCATGACTGCTTTGACCTCTCCATGCTGCTGTGGTGAACTGGTACTTGCTTCATGCACTCCTTTAGGATTAGGCACTGGTTGACTTGGAAACTTGCCTTTCTCAACAGTCATTGCCAAGGTCTGAACTGAAGAAGCAAATTGTCCCACCATCTTCTCGAGGCTTGAAACCGATTGAGCTTGTGAGTTGAAGCATGCTCTCAACTTATTTCGTAGTCCATCAATAGTGCGGTTCTATTGCTTAATCGTGGAGTGAGTAACATTCTTGAGATTCTGGAATGAATCCTCCCATGGTCTGGGTTGAGAGTAGTTCTGGTTCTGATTGTATGGTCTAAATGGGGGCTGAGAGGCTTGAGGAACTTGAGGAATTTGTTCCATTGGTTGAGCTGGAGCTGCTGGTCCATTTTGTTGGAATCCTTGAGACCATGAAAAATTGGGGTGGTCTCTCCATCCAGGGTTATATGTATTGGAGTATGGGTTGTAATTTGATGGTTTTCTCATTACACTTATGGCATTGGCTTGATCTGAGTATGAGTCATGGTCATGTGGCTCAGTTGATTTAGCAGTCGATAACGATGCTATTTTTCGAGCAAGACCTTCAACCATCTCCTTGACTTCTTTGATTCCCGAAGTTGACTCGCCAATGTGAACCTCATTTACTCCCTTAATTCTTCTAGTATTCCTGAGTGATCAACTTCATTGTTGGGAATTATCCGCTTGTCGTTGGAAGAATTCTCAAATCTCTATTGCACTTTTTGACATTAGCTCTCCTCCACTTGTTGCCATTAGCCATTCTTGGACATTCGGCAATAATCCCTCAAAAAAGTATTGGAATTGGTACCATTTCTCATACCCATGATGTGGACACTTCAAGGGTAGCCCATTGAATCGCTCCCGTGTTTCGAAAAACTGCTCGTTCTCTCTCTGGGTAAATTCTGAAATTTCCCTGTAAATAGCATTAGTTTTATGCACTAAGAAATATTTATTTAAAAATTTAGTTACCATTTGTTCCCATGATGCAATGCTATTAGCAGACAATGTATGAAGCCATGAACGAGCTCTATCCTTTAAAGAAAATGGGAATAGTCTAAGTTTTACATCATCATCTGAAAAATTCTCATATTTAAATGTTTAACAAATAGCATGAAAATCATTCAAATGATTATATGGGTCCTCATTTTCTAAGCCATAGAATGTGGGGAGACAATTTAGCACACTAGGTTTTAGTTCAAAACTCCTAGCAGCTACATTTGGGTATCTTATACATGATGTACTCAAATTAGCTAAGGGACTAAAATAGTCCTTAAATGGCCTCTCCTGTGGTTGTAAATCCATTTTATTTTTAACGTGTTTGTGTGTGCGAAGTGTTTTCTCAAGTTAAAGGTCTATAGGTTCAAGATTAGGTAATAATGACTTACGACCATGCATGCAAAACAAATAACATGAAAATAAGGATGGGTACAAAACAAATAAAAAGAAATAAGATAGAGAAATTACGATACTAACCTTATCGCGCTATTACAACTTTACTATAAAAATACACAAAAAAACAATATGTGAAATAAATGAACTAAATAAAAAAATTAGTAAGATAAATAAAAATCACAAAGAAGAAATAAAAAAAATAATTTAAAAATTAAATTACAGAATTTTAAAGAAGAGAAAAAGAAAATAAATACTAACCTTTAAATATAGATTTACTTTTTTCTCAGTTTTTTTAATAAAAAATACAATAAAACAATTTAAAAGAAATTATTCACAAAAATTAATTCTATGAATTAAAATTGCTTACCTCCCCGGCAACGGCACCAAAAACTTGTTGTGCAAATTTTGTTGAACTCGCAAGCGCACAAATCTATTGTAGTATAGACTAATGGTGACGAGTGTCGATCCCACGAGGAGGTGGATTTTAATTGTGTACAGAATTAATTTTGTAATTGAAATGGCGAGAAGAAATTAAAGTGTAGATATATTAAATTGACGTAATTGGGTATCTGGATCCGTATCAACATGCATCATGGGCTAAATATTCCTTATTAATACCAATTAAATCATGAGGGGGGAATCCACACCTCATGAACCACGCTCCAATCAATATGGTGCTAAGGGTTTATCGTGCCAAATAATAATAACCTTATACTAGGGAGCCGGTGAAACCAAGGCGGTACTAGATAATATTATGATTATTTATCGACGAGAAGTCAAAACATCCACAAAAACTAGGGGGAAAGAGAAAATAAATTTACTAAATAAAGCCCATGACACATGTTGAGATTTCACCTTCAACCCAAGCTTGAAAGAAAATTAGCCACTCATAATTGAACTAGGGGCAAAATAAAAATTTATTAAAATACATAGAAAATACAAGATGGAGAACGAATTACAGAAAATGGATCTCAAAAATAGATTCAGAGATCACAAATTAGGGGGGGAGGTCCCCTTTTTATAGATACATCGAGTAAATCATAGCCATCAGATTAAAAACAATTTGGACGCTTAGGATTGCGCCACGTCATCAATCAACAGTACGTATGAATAGTGCGTGGTTTGACCACGCAAATGAACAGTAACACAGTTTGACCCGGTTGAATAGTAACGCGATTTGGTTGAAAATAATCTTGTGTGATGCATGTACCGTACGCGAGATTTTTTTTTGTCCACTGATATGCTGCCACGTCACCATCAACAGTACATAAGAATTTTAGCCCAACAGGATCGTGACACCTCATCAGTCAATGCCACATCATCGATCCGTCTATATGAACAATGTCGTGAACAGTAATGTAGACCGTACCGTACATGTGAATAGTACCGTACATGTGAACAATGTTATTTTTCCTTTTATGCTCCTCCTAAGGTTTTCGACCGTCCTCAGTTCAAAAGTGATGTCAGTTTTGCCATCTGATCTCTCGTTTATTATGAAATGACTATGATGCCCCTAAAANAAACTTATCATCTTGACCCACTCCGATTTGGAGTATTACCCAATATCTTACAAGTTTCATCACCTATTTATGTTTGAGAAAAATGTAAATAATTATTTTGTTCAGTGAAGTTATGCCAAACAAAAGCAAAAAAAAAATTGTTGTTTCAAAAATAAAATAACAATAATAGGTGAAATCCACCTTGCAACTTCCAAAAAAAATAAAAATCTCTGCATTTTTCTCAAACATACACTTTGTTTTCCTTATTTTCCCTCCTTTGTTAGCCATGTCCCTAGCCTACGTTACGTCCTACTAAAAGTCCTTCTTGATTTTAGGGAACTATAGTCTGAAGTAGAAGCTAGTTATATGGGTTAAAAAGATGTAGTGGTGCATAAAAAAATAAATAAATTGGGTTGAGTAGCATTTTTATTTGACTTGAGATCGTATTATTTCTAAGTTGTGGGCATATTTCTTTCATCTTGGTGAGAGCATGAGATATCACTTCTTTATTATTTTATCTCAATTACCATTCATTGGAGTGACTATTTTTATTGGGTTTAATTTCTTTGTGAGAGTGTCACTACTTCTAGTGAGATTTTGGGGTTTGACATGTCATTCTTAAAAGTAGCTATGACAAAGTCTACTGGGCTGATTCATGTGGATAGTTGGTGTGGGTGTGATGTTTCTTTATACTGAAGATAATGCTTATACTTTTATTTGGTTACTATCATTAGTCTAATTGAATAAACATGATTGTTAAAAAAAAATCATTTTCGATTTGAATTTTGTTTTCACTTTATTTGCTAGGGACTAGCAATAAGCTAGATGAGAGGTATGCTGAGTGTTAGAAAATGTATATTTATAAAGGATAAAATCGTTATTTTATATTTCAAGTCTTACTAACACCCTTACTTTCATGTATTTAACCTTCTCGTGATTTAATTATGTATATTTTATTTTAATTAAGTATTTTATGTATTTTAGGGGCATCATGATTATTTCACAATGAACGAGAATTTAGACGGCAAAACAGACATCACTTTTGAACTCAGGACAGTCGAAAACCTTAGGAGGAGCATAAAAGGAAAAGTGTCACTGTTAACATGTACGGTATTGTCTACATTACTGTTCACAACACTGTTCACATAGACGGACCGATGATGTGGCATTGACTGATAAGGTGTCACGATCATGTTGGACTAAAATTCTTATGTATTGTTGATCGATGACGTGGTAGCATATCAGTGGACCAATAATCTCGCGTATGGTACATGCATTACATAGGATTATTTTTAACCAAATCGCGTTACTGTTCAAGCCGGGTCAAACCGTGTTACTGTTCAAACCGCGTGGTCAAACCGCATACTGTTGACTGATGACGTGCAGCAATCCTTAGCGTCCAAACTGTTTTTAATCCGATGGCCATGATTTACTCAATGTATCTATAAAAGGTGGACTCCCCCCCTAATTTGATATCTCTGAATCCATTTTTGGACTCCATTTTTTGTAATTCCTTCTCTATCTTGTATTTTCTATGTATTTTAATAAATTCCCATTTCGCCACTAGTTCAATTATGAATAATTAATTTTCTTTCAAGCTTGCGTTGAAGGTGAAGTCTCAACATGTGTCATGGGCTTTATTTGGTAAATTTATTTTCTCTTCCCCTCTAATTATTATGGTGACTTTTCGTCAACAAATAATAATAATCTTGTCTAGATACCCCCCTGGTTTCACCAGCTCCCTAGTACAAGTTATTATCATTTGGCACGATAAGCCCTTAGCACCATATTGATTAGAGTGTGGTTCATGAGGAGTGAAAACCCCTCTCATGATTTAATTGGCATTAATAAGAAATATTTAGCCCATGATGCATGTTAATTCTACACACAGTTAAAATTCACCTCCTCGTGGGATTGACACTCGTCACCATTGATCTATACTACAATAGATTTGTGCACTTGCGAGTTCAATAAAATTTGCACAACAGCAACCAAAATATGGTTGCTCACCTTTTATTCTTTTTTTAATATATATATTTTCATCAATTACATCTCTTCAATAATGCATTCCAAAAGGCTCCAGTAATTCTTCTTTGTTCCCGCTTCCAGTTCCAACTCCTCTTTATTCTTGAAATATATTTACAATATAAAATTAAAATAAAATTAACGTATTACAAAATTACAAGTTAATTTAACATAAATATATTTGGAGAGTGTTAAAATAATTTAATAATAATGAGCACATTAATCGACAGAATAAGTGAAAAACTGATAATTTTATCCTTATTGAATGTACACTTTTTAGTGTCAATCACACCGCCCCAACCAGCTTATTGATGGGCCCTAACAATTTAATCGATAAAAATTTAGCGAAAGTTCAAATCCAAATTGAAATCTTCTTTTGTTTTTTTTGAAAAATTATGTTTACTTCTTTCATCATATTAATGACAACAATCAAATAAAAGAATAAGCATTATCTTCAACCTAAAGAAAATCACACCCACACAAATTAGTTAAGTAAAATAATGTAAAATGGTCAATTATCAAAACTACATTAATCAAGTCACTTTTAAGAATAATATGTCAAACTCCAAAACCTCACGGTTAAGAGTGACTCTCTCGTAAGAAAATTAACCCCAGAATAACAGTCACTCTAAGAAGTGGTAGATTGAGAAATAGCAAAACAATATCACACACTCTCACTAAGAATAATGACAACAACTTAGAAATGAAATGATCTCAAGTCCAAGGAATTACTAGCACAAATTATTTTTATTTTTATGTATCACCACATCTTTTGGTCCATATTACCAGCTTTTACTTCAAACTACAGTTCCTTAAAATTAAGAAGGACTTTAATTAGGACGTAACGTAGGCTAGGGTCAAAGCTAACCAAAAAGGGGTAATAGGAAAAAAAAATATATATATTTGAAAAATAGGAGACTTTTTGGATATTACTAAGTGCTTTTCACTTGGAATTTTTTTCTTCTTTTTTTTGTCATTTTATTTATTTATTTATTTATATATATACATATCTTTTTTTTTTTCATAACACCATTATCAGGAATACATAAACATCCCTATTTTCAAACATAATTGAGTGGGGGAAAGCATAAAATATAAGGTGATACTCCACATTGGAGTGAGATAAGATGATGGTTACCAAAGAATTTTATATAGGCTCAAAATGGTTAACTATAGATACTTTATAATACGGTCGGCTAGAGAGGCTCAAACGGATCAAAGAAAGCCTTATGTCATCTTTAGAGCTCTAAATAATCCTTTATATCCACTAGTTCAATAGACTTTCACATGTAGCTGCACAAACTTTCTTCTTTTTTTTTTTACTTCAAGGAAAAATATAGAAATCTTTTATAATAAATTGTGAAGCTATTTAGACAAACAGGGTTACTCTCCAGGGATAATAGGCTCAAAAGCTCACTTGGACTTACCGTGACTTGTACATTCCTTCAAATGGCTTAATCAGTCTCACTCATCAAATTTATCAATTTCCATTTTAACAAGAAGCGAAAAAAAATATAGTGTAACATAACTTAAGACCAAAGATAATACAAATACCAAAATTTGGAAGTCATCATGTTATCTAATGTTAAAAGATCACACCGAAAAAGAATTTTTTTTTTGTTGAAGTTAAAGAAAACACTAAAAATTAGCAAATGAGTTGGGACTGATTGCAGAAACTTAAAGGAGATGACTAAAAAAAATAGATTTCTTTTAAGACACAAAACTCTAAAATTAAGAAGATGTGTTTCTAGAGACACTACATTTTATATTCTGCTATTTTCGACTCAAATTTAATCCAAAGTTAGTCTTTACAACAAAAATGAGTAAAAACATCCCCTGGACTAAGACATTCCAAAGTTGCCAACTATTCCCTCCCCCTAACCTAAAGGAGACGTTATCCTTAATGTCTTATAAAAAAAGGAGTAGGGTTTATAAGACATCACTTGGCTATTGCTGGAAAATATTTATAAACGGAGAGTTAAATCTAATTTACACTTTTTATGAGGGTCATTGCCATCATCATTAGTTTCCTAATCCAACGGCAAAGTCATGGGATCTGACTTTGGTTTGTAAGATTACAAAAAAGCAAGTATCTCGTTAGCAGTATGAACACAAATAAAGAGTTTTTTTTTTGCTGAAGATGGAATGAAATAATTTTTAATTACATGATTAAGAAATTTTATTAAGCCATCATAAAAGTTACTAACATTTAACAAATTGATAGGTTTTTTTATGGATATTCAAGTGGGCCCAAGAAGCAAATGTGATAGCACCTCTAAAGTTGCAAGATCTCCTCACAAAACAATGAAAGCATTGGCATGATTCAACATTTCAGATATTATTTCTTACATACTTGAGACAACTAACTCTTCTCCAGTTGGTGGGTTGGGCAGACATCCTAAAGGCTTTTGGAATAATGTCTAGCACTTGGCTTCCTCGAACGAAAACAACTTTTGAGAAAATCTTTGATAACCCTCGGTCACCTCCTCCATATATGAGATGTAGTTTTCTCTCTGCTATGGCATGACTAAGATCTATGACTACTTGAATGAACTCCTTATACTTTCTGTAGCGAAATCCAGAAAGCACACAAATGTTCTTAATTTGTCTGTTTGAAGTTGCTTCCATTGAAACAATTCTTAAAAGAAACAATTTCTGAGTGGTTGAATAGGAGCTCGTATTTAAGGATCTTGGTGACAGACACTATTGTTGTGCAAATTTTATTGAACTCGTAAGCGTACAAATCTATTATAGAATAGATTAACGGTGACGAGTGTCAATCCCACGAGCAGATGAATTTTAATTGTGTGTAGAATTAATTTTCTATGTGGCGATTGGATTTGTGGTGAAAGTAATTTAGACTATCTTAGAATTTAAATTGGAATAACAAAATTAAATTAAAGTGGAAACTATTATAATTGAAGCACTTGGGTATCTGGATCTGCATCAACATGTGCCATGCGCTAAATATTCCTTATTAATGCCAATTAAATCATGAGGGGGGTTTCCACTCCTCATGAACCATACTCTAATCAATATGGTGCTAAGGGCTTATCGTGCCAAATAATAATAACTTGTACTAGGGAACCGGTGAAACTAGGGCGGAATCTAGACAAGATTATTACTATTTGTCGACGAAAAGTCAAAACATCCATAATAGTTAGAGAGGAAGAGAAAATAAATTTACTAAATAAAGCCCATGGCACATGTTGAGACTTCACATTCAACCCAAACTTGAAAGAAACTTAGCTACTCATAATTGAACTAGGGGCAAAATAGAAATTTATTAAAATATATAGAAAATATAAGATGGAGAAAGAATTACAGAAATTTAAACTCAAAAATGAATTCAGGGATGCCAAATTAAGGGGGGAGAGGCCCATTTTTATAGATACATTGAGTAAATCATGACAATCAGATTAAAAACATTTCGGACGCTCAGGATTACGCCACGTCATCAGTCAACAGTAGGCGGTTTGACCACACGGTTTGAACAATGACGCGGTTTGATGTAAGTTATCCTGTGTATATGCATGTACCGTACGCACAATTTTTGGTCTACTGATATGCTGCCACGTCACCGATCAACAGTACATAAGAATTTTAGTCCAATATAATCGTGAAACCTCATCAATCAATGCCACATCATCGGTCAATGCCACGTCATCGATCTAGCTATGTGAACAGTGTCATGAACAGTAATATAGACAGTACCGTACATGTGAACAATGCCATTTTTCCTTTTATGCTCCTCTTAAGATTTTCGACTGTCCTAAGTTCAAAAGTGATGTCCGTTTTACTGTCTGAACTCTCGTTCATTGTGAAATGACCATGATGCCCCTAAAATACATAAATACTTAATTAAAATAAAACACACATAATTAAATCACAAGAAACTTAAATACATAAAAGTAAGGATGGTAGGAAGACTTGAAGTGTAAAATGACGATTTTCAGCCATTCGAGACTACGCAATGTTGACTCATCAAGCCATACATCTGGGAATAGTTAGACCCGACGTTCAAGCTGACAATTTTGAACTCAAACCCGTGATGTTTCAGATGCTTCAAACAGTGGGGCAATTTAATGGTTTGCCATCTGAAGATCCTCATCTACACCTTAAGTTATTTTTGGAAGTAAGTGATGCTTTCAAGATTGCTGGAGCATCACATGAAGCATTGAGACTCGAACTTTTCATGTTTTCTTTGAGAGATCGAGCAAGAGCATGGTTGAATTCTTTACCACTAGATTCTATCACTACATGGAATGATTTGGCTAACAAAGTTTTGATGAAATACCTCCCGCCAACCAAGAATGCAAAGTTGAGAAACGAGATCACATCTTTCCATCAACTTGAAGATGAGAGCTTGTGTGACGCATGGGAGAGATTTAAGGAGTTACTCAGAAAAATGTCCTCATCATGGTATTCCTCATCATGTGTCTTGCGTTTATTGTGGAGAAGGGCATTTATTCAACAATTGTCCTGGGAATCCAACTTTAGTCAATTATGTGGGCAGCTTCAATAGACAGAATTAGGACAATCCATATTCAAACACTTATAACCCTAGATGGAGACAACACCCGAACTTTTTATGGAGTTATCAGAACCAGACTGCTGCAGTACCTAGTGGACAGAACAAACTTGCTCAACCACCTAGATTTTATTAGCAAAATCAAGAGCAAAGAAACATCAACAATGATCAATTTAGCTCCCTTGAAGCTTTGATTAAGGATTATATTGTGAAAAATGAAACGGTTGTCCAAAGTCATGCTGCATCTTTGAGAAACCTAGAAAATCAAATTGGATAGCTTGTTACAGCAGTAAGCAACAGACCTCAAGGTAGTTTACCCAGTAATACAAAGGACCCAAGAAGACAAGGGAAAGAGTACTGCAAAGTGATTAACTTGAGATTTGGAAAGGTTGTTCATAGTCTCATTGGTGTACTAAAAAGAAGAATTGAGTCCAACCAAGGCTAAGAAGACAATCAAGTAGAGAAGGAGTCACAGTCTTCCACTTTCATAATGCAAATCAATACAGTTCTGCTACAGCATCCACAGAAAGTTATGATCCAGTACCTGGTGGTGAGGAAGCTACAGCACCAACAACAATAGACCTGAGTAGAGCAATAGAGAAGCAATCTGCACAATCTGCTGCAGCACAACAGTTTAGACACCAAACACCCTCCCTTAAAGATTTCAGAAGCAACAACCATAGAAGCAGTTCAGCAAAATCTTGGGAGTACTGAAACAGCTGCATATCAATATCCCTTTTGTGGAAGTTCTAGAGCAAATGCCAAACTATGTGAAATTTTTAAAGGATATTTTGACAAAGAAAATAAGACTTGGAGAGTTTTAAACAATTGCTTTAACATAAGAGAGCAGCCGAATGCTTCAGAGTAAGATACCACAGAAGATGAAGGATCTAGGAACCTTCACAATCCCATGCTCCATAGGCACTAAATACAGTGGCAAAGCACTTTGTGATTTAGGGCTAGCATCAATCTCATACCTTTATCAGTGTTTAAGCAATTGGGAGTTGGTGAATGTAGACCAACAACAATGACTTTACAACTTGTTGACAGATCTCATGCATATCCAGAAGGAAAGATTGAAGATGTGTTGGTGAAGGTGGATAAATTTATTTTTCCGGTGGATTTTATTGTGCTAGACTTTGAGGCAGACAAATAAGTGCCAATCATTCTAGGGAGACCTTTCATAGCCATGGGAAAGACTTTAATTGATGTTCAAAAAGGAGAATTAACCATGAGGGTGAATAACCAGCAAGTTACATCCAATGTGCTGGATGCCATGAAGAGTCCCGATGAGATTGAAGATTGTAACTTTATTATTGTTGTGGACTTTGTTGTAGCAGAGAGATTACACAGTTGCTGCAGTAAGGAAGAAATTAATGTTGTAACATTTGAAGAACTTGATGGTGAAGATCATGGAGCAGCTAACACAGCATGGTCAGTGGAGAAGCAACCCTTCAGAATTGACGAGCAAATCCAGCAAAGGGAACTCACTCCAGACCAACAAGAATTCAAGGTTAATGGGCCGAGAGTGAAGCACTATATGGGAGATGATATGAACAGCCTAACGAATGATCGGTTCTTGAAGGATCCAGGTTGAGGAAATAAGAATGGTCAGGCTGAAAGACCTAAAATCAAGCGCTAATTGGGAGGCAACCCAATAAGGGAAGTTGTTTCAAGTTTTTATGGCATTGAATTTAGTTTTTAAATTATTTAATTTGTCTTTTTGTTATTTTAAGTGTGCATCAAATTTTTTATGTCTTTATGTTACATTGCAGCAAGTAAAAAAAAAAAAAGAATGTGGGCAAAAAGAGCAGGAGGGAATTGCTGCAACATCACTTACAGCATGACATAACAAAAGATTCTCAAACAACAGAGGCGTTCTTGCTTTTGCCGTAGCAAATGGATTTGATAAGATTTTATGATAAGGAGCGTTTGAGAAGTGGATCAAAGAAGAAGTGACCCTTTACAGCCTATGCTGTAGCAGTGCTTCCAGCAACAGGGGAGTACCCCCCTACCTGCTAGTTTATTTTACTTCTTTCTGCAAAACTTTTCTTTCATTTAGTTTTAATTTTTTAATTCATTCTACATGTCCTTTTATTTAGTGTATGCATGTCTGGTTTATGTGGTTTTGTTTTGTGTGCTTGTGAGGACACAACACCACTCAAGTTTGGGGGGCTTGTGTTTATGCTTTTGTTGTGTATTGTGTGAGGTTCCATTATCTAATATTTGTGCATGGATTTGAAAACCTAATGAAGATAAACTGAGTGTTATTCAATATTTATGAGAATGCCAAGTAGAGATAGTTATATATGGAGGTTGAAATTCTGTCCCGGTACTTAGACTTTGGTTGAGTTTTATGAAAATGTTGTAGTAGAGCCAGGAAAAAAAAAGAGTAGAAAATATCTCAAGTTTGGGGGAAAATTTTATTGGACTGTGCCTGTTATGAAATAAATTTTGCTCCAATGGTTTAAGTTGTTAAGTAACCAAGGTTGAGTATACACCCCATATGCAAACTTGAGTCCAAAGGCAACAAGAGCTATGACTAGTGCTGCATCAATTATATATAAAAAAAGCAAAAAAAAAATTGTGATGAAGGAATAAAAAATAAAGAGGTTTGCTACCTAGGATACTGAGTCACCTGGTTTGTTCATGAGCCCTATGTTCAGCCTTGAGTCAAAGGCGTCCAAAGGTAAGACCTATATATAACATCCTGAATGCATTGTTGTAGCAACTCTGACATGTACTTTGAATGAGTAATTGGGTGTCATCATTACAAGTGATAGGCATTCACATGAAAACTCAATGTTGCATTGAAGAGTTTAACTCAGAAATTTTTTTTTATTGTAGCACAGTTTGAGTATATTTGTGATTTCTACTCCCCCATATGTGAATATATTTGTGTTCTGCCTTTGAATTATATGCAATGTCTCTGTAATATTGTAGCACCTCTGGAATTTGATCAAAGTGGCACACACACACTTTGGACAGAACGAGACCTAAGTCTAAAACTGAACTGCTAAGGCTATTTTGCGTGATTAAGAATGTGAATTGAGGGTGGAAGAATTCTTGCAAATTTGATGACAGAGCTAAGTTATTTATTGCATGACTGTGTGATTGAAGTGTTAGCGTTGTTGTCATTACTTGAGGACAAGTAATAGTTTAAGTTTGGGGGTGTGATAACTCTATGAAATGAGAGTTATCATAGCACTTTTAGACTTAAATTAATATTACTTAGAGAGTAAAAGATGTGATTCTATTGCATTTTTGTTATATTTTGCATAAATATTCATTTTAGTTTAGTCTTAATGAGTTTTGCTTAATTAAAAGTAATTTGTGCATAATTGTAGGTTTCCATAAGCTTATAATTCATGGAAGGAATGCTAATGCAATAGGCTTGCAAAAATGAGAAAGAACTTAGCTACAAAAGAATTTAAACAAATCTGGAACAGTGCAGTTGCTGTAGCCGTTGCTATAGCAATCCTGGAACAACGACAGAGAAAATTCCACCCGGGATACTTGTAGAATTGCGATTTGCAGTTTCCTAATCTGATTTATGCGTGCCCTAGGCTTCCGTTTACCCTAATTTTCAACTATAAAAGAATCACACATCATAAGAAAAAGGGAGAGCCGTCACCCAAGGAGAAAAACACAAAGAAACAAAAGAAAAACAAGATTCAAGAGAGAGATTGAAGGCTACACAAGAGGAAAAATTACAGAGATCAATTGGGAGCTCAATCCTTCTTATTCTTCTCTTGTTTTCGTGTTTTCTATTTATTCATGGGGATGTGTTTCATGGCTGAAACTTTGTTCTTTATTTTTCTTTTGCAAACCATGAACTAAATTTATTTGTGGTTGGGTGATAAACAATCTTGATGGTGTATTGACTGAATATATGTGTTGCTGCATGTTTGATGTAGCAGTTTGTTTTGATAGTATTTATTTTTATTCATTATTTCGGTTGATCACCCATTTAATGATACAAGTTAGGAGAGAGCTGCAAAATGTGCTATCTTAGTGGAACATATCAAAGCAATACTTAGTTTTAGATTAGGTTTCCTGGATTGAGTTTAACTTATCCCAAAAGGGTCATACTTAATCTAAAATTAGTGATGAACTAGACATAGGGATTCACCTTATAGGGTAAATAGAACCTAAGCGTGTAATGATATATCTTATGTTGGCATAACAATTGATCACTGTTAGGTTACATATAGATATAAGATATCCAACATGCGACGGCTAAGGATGCATAAAGATTCTGCCCAGTGCTGTAGCAGATACTGCAGCAACCGAGCCAACCATTAGAAAATAGTCAAGACCATTAGAAGAGTTTATTCACTCAACTACTTTATATTCCCATTGATTTTATCCTTGAGATTGACGTGATAATTTACTTTGTTGCATTTTATTTATTACGTTTTTATGTTAATTAGTATATTAGTTTCATTAATTGTTTTATTTTATTTTAGCACAAAATATGCACTGTTAAGATTGTTGTAGCAAATCTGATAACATCAATCCTTGTGGAGACGATCTTGAATACTCATCACTTTATTACTTGTTGTGTACACTTGCACATTGACACCAATAGCATTAGTATTTATACACCAACACCCTGCTAGGAAAATCTTATGTCTTAGGTACCCAAACCATTTTGGGTCCTTGAGCGTTAGCAGCGGTTTCTTTTGGAACTCAAATGCATTTGAGACCATAATATGCATTTCTTTTCACGGGACATTTATATTTCATGTGACCATTTTGATTACAATAATGACAAATAATTTTATGATCACTTGTGGAGGTAGCTTTAACAAAATAATTCTTATAATACTTTTGCTTCAAATTAGGCTTATACCCAAGTCCTCATTTTTTAATGTCAAGCATGTTATCCAATATCTTTTGCCCATTTGTGAATTTTAGCACAACATCGCTAAGTTCAATGTTGTTTTTCTTAAGTATTTCATTTTCCTTTTTCAAATCATCTACATGCGGCTTTAAATGCTCACGTGAAGTACCTCATTTGATAATGCAACTCTATTATGCAAGGTTTTATTCTCTAATTCTAATCTTGAACCTTCTCATTCAATGAATCATTACACTTTTGCATGACATTCTTTTCATTTGTAAGTTCTAGCAATTTCTTTTTAAGACATGCATTCTTTTTACCAATTTTCATCAACTCATCATGCATTTCTTTAAAAACATCATACAATTCATCATAGGTTGGATCACTTACCTCATTGAGATCATCGTCATCTCCTATCGCCATAAGTGCTAGGTTTTATACTTCTTGCGACTCTTCTTCATCACTTGAATCTTCATCGCTATCATCCCAAGTAGCAACCATAGCTTTCTTCTTGAGTTTGTTAAGAAGTGGGCATTCTGATCTTATATGGTCAGGCTTTTTACATTCATAGCATATGATTACCTCTTTCCTCTCCTTTTGGTTCTTGAAATTTCTAAATTTTCTACGGTCACCGGTTTTGTTGAAGAATTTTCTGAACCTCCTTGCTAGCATAGCCAATTCCTCATCATCCGGCTCACTTTCTCCATCACTCTCATATTTTGTGACTTTGAGAGCAATGCTTTTGTTCTTTTCATCATTTCCTCTTTCGGCTGCCAAATATTCCTCATAAGAAATAAGATAACCAATTAAATCATCAATAGGTAAGATATTCAAATCTTTGGCTTCCTCAATGGCAATCTTTTTTTGTCTCCATTCCTCAGGTAGGGACCTAATAATTTTCTTAACTTTCTCGCTATTTGAAAATGTCTTTCCTAGGGCTCCTAGAGTGTTCACTATGTCCGTGAATCTAGTATACATAGAATACACACTCTCATTTTGTCCCATTTCAAACAATTCATATTATTGAGTGTACCTACTAATTTTGGACTCTTTCACTTAATTCGTGCCTTCATAAACAACTTCACGTTTGTGCCAAATTTCATTAGCACTTTCACAACTAGACACTCTATGAAACTCTTTCTTATCTAGTGCACAAAACAAGGCATTCATAGCTTTGGAATTTAGAGAAGCTTTTCTCTTTTCCAATTCATTCCATTCCCATGAAGGTTTTGGAATATCTTCCCTGACTTCATTTTTAGTCAAGGGCATAAATGGACCATCACATATAACTTCCCAAATTTCATAATCTAGTGCTTGTAAATAAATTCTCATCCTAGTTTTTCAATATGGATAGTCATTTCCGTCAAAGAACGGTGGTCTAGTTGTTGATTGTCCTTCCTTAAAGGTTGAATCATTTTGGGTTGCCATGGATCTTTTACTCTAGACGGTTAAGTCCTAACAAGAGAACCAAGCTCTTATACCAAATGAAATGCAAGTTACGCAACCCAAGAGGGGGGTGAATTGGGTTTTTAAAAATTATGCAATACAATTTGCACAACAAATCAATCTAACACCTTAATGGAATAGAAAATAATAAATTCAAACAAGCATGAAAATAAAAGAGTAAGGGAAAAGAAAAACAAACACACGGATTTTTACGTGGTTCGGCAATCCCTACCTACGTCCACGCCTCCAAGCCAACCAAGCTTGATGATTTCACTATCCAAGCCTCTCAAGACTTCAAGTTCTTACAATTGACTTCCAAGGTGTCAATGAACCTTTACAATCAAGGGATTATCTCCCCAATCTCTTCACCCCAAGTGTTTCTCACACTTGTACACTCATAATTTGATAAGAAATGAAAATTAAAACAAAAACTCTCTTTAAGAGTGGATATGCAAAAAATAGCTCAACAATGATTCATTCTATGATGATTTGCATTTTGGAAGCTCAATATATGTTATATGATCTTATTTTTGCTTGTACTGGTTCTTAAAATGAAGTTGGAGTTGAGTTTTTATAGTTAGAGCCCGAAAACTAGCCGTTATAGCCAAATTCAGTGCCCAAGCGGTTAGCCGCTTGATTTATCCGGCTAGCCGTTTGTAACAGTGATATTACTATTATTTTTGAATTTTGCTACAGTAACACCGTCCACTAAAATTACAGTTTGGCCTAAAACTTTTTAATTCTACTATGGCCCAAGACGTCATAAAACTTTGTAAATAGGTCCAATTTCAGAATTTCCTAATAATAGTTGTCTTTCCAAAAATTTTTAAAATTATGCTATGGCCCGAAATATATTATTATTTCTCAAAGAGGTCCTTTTTAACATAATACCCATATTTTTCAAAGTTCTCAAAACCTTTCACTTTAGTCCAAAATATTCATAAATTATAGTATGGCCCAAATATTTCAAATATTTATAAAAAGGTCCAACTCCGAAATTCAATAATAATACTTATTAAAATAAAAGATTTCAAAACTTTGCATTTAAGTCCAAATTACTCAAATCCACAAAATACTTTACCTTATAAAAATAAAACCGTTTAGCTTATGAAAAGTAATATTTGAATTAATCTCTTGAGCTTCTCAAATGCTAAATCATGCATCAATTAAATCATACCGGCTTTACAAGAATTTATCACACTAATTTTTCTGTTGAGCTCTAAACTTTATTCTTGATTTTGCCGTTGTCCGTTGAATGTCTTGAGCTTGATTTCACTTGATTCACTTGCATAAATAGTACCCTTAAAAAACTAGTGAAAATGTGAAATACAATATTTATTAAATCACTTAATACATATATTTGTTATCATCAAAATTACATTATGTGTAGCCCTTTAGGCTAATAGCGTCAACATGAACATAACTATCAAGTTTGGGAGATTTCCTAGGAGAATAAATTTGTAGACCAAAATCGGATGATCCTAGGATAGAGTTTAACATGGAAACATCAAAATCAATCAAAACTCCTCCGACATTAGTGATTACTCGAGTCTTGTTCTTCTCGGAAACTTCCATATTCGAGTAAAACACTTTCACTAAGTTGGGATACATATTCTCCTCAATCATAAGTGCATCAATCCAACCAACATCTCCCAACAATTGAAATAAGTTTCTATGACTAATATTGAGAGTATTAATCCAATCCGGTAAAACATAAAACGTATTGAGTACCTCACGAGTCCTAAGGCTTTGTTGAAACTTTGACTAAATGTTTCTTGTTCTGAAAGTGTGTGGACTCAAAATTGGATTGATTGGAGGTTCCCCCTGCTTCCTGTGACCAGTTGGTTTGTTGAACCGGTTCTTTGCCTTTTCCTCGAACCGGCCAAGAGCTTGAATTGTGATTTTGATTGATTTGAAGTTGAAAGGAGCAAAGAGAATGAAGATGACGAAGATTGAAAGAGATTTTGAGAAGCAATTTGGATAAAAAACGGCTTAAGAGGAAGAAATCTAGAGAGATAAAATTCGGGTGAAAACCTAGGTTGAATTTGGGATCTAGAGATTTAGGTGAAGAAAATGAAGTTTAATGATGATTTTGAGCATACCGAGTGAGGGGGAATGATTTTTGTGACTCAATTTGATGCGGAGAAGGAGGAAGATGATGGATTTTGGAGTAAGTAGGAGTGAGAAACAAACGGCTTTGAGAGAGAGTGTGGTATCCGGTTAGCCGAATGAAGGAGAAAGAAGAACATTTATAAAGCACACGAATTCGGCTTACCGATTATATGAACTGGTTGGCCGATTTTGAGGTAGAATGATGCTTCACGAATCCGGCTTTCCGGATTACAGAACCGGATAGCCGGTTGAGAGGCAGAAACATTAAAACCGTAATTGATTTTTCAGATTTCATTAACCGGTTAGCTGGTTAGTGTCCAGAGAGTTGCAAGCCGAAAAAGGCTTATCGGTTTTCGTATCCGGTTGGCCGGATATTTCCAGAATTTTTCAAAAAGAATTCGGTTTACCGGTTTGAAGAACCAGCTATCCGGTTGTTGTCCAGAAATAAAACTTCCTTAAACGGCTTATCGGTTTGCCAAAATCGGGTTTCCGAAAGTTGACCCGAGAGAAACCAAAGCTAATTCGGCTTACCGGTTAGCTAAATTCGGTTATTCGGATATTGATCCAAGAGTAATCAAGAAGAAAATGGGTTTCCGGTTAATAAGGAGCGGTATACCGGTTTAGACTTGGAAATCTTTTTGCCTCTTATTGAATATTGGCAAGCTCTTATACTTGTATTATGCACACCAATTTATTTTTGGCTTAAAATTTGATCAATTTTAAATCATTTTGTGATTTAAAACTTTTCAATAAGCCATTCAATGCATGAACCATAAATGCATACAATAACAAATATATTAACTTAATCAACAAATCATAATTTAAGATACAACATTCATCATTCCAAGCTCATGTATGATCTTTATAAAATGCTCTTCACTAAGAGGTTTTGTAAAGATATCCGCAAGTTGATTTTCAATAGAAATAAATTTAATCACAACATCTCCTTTTTGAACATGATCTCTTAGAAAATTATGCCTAATTTCTATATGCTTAGTCCTAGAATGTTGAATGAGATTCTTGGATAGATTAATAGCACTAGTATTGTCACACAAGATAGGTATTTGATCAAGATTAATACCATAGTCTCCAAGGGTTTGTTTCATTCAAAGAATTTGTGCACAACAACTACCTACGGCAATATATTCAGCTTCGGTGGTTGAAAGCGCAACTGAGTTTTGTTTCTTACTAAACCGAGAGACAAGTGAATGGCCTAGGAAGTGACATGTTCCACTCGTACTTTTTCTATCAACCTTATAACCGGAAAAATCAGCATCCGAGTAACAAGTTAAGTCAATTTGAGTTCCCTTAGGATACCAAAGGCCAAGATTGATGGTGCCAATCAAATATCGAAAAAATCGTTTGACAGCAAGCATGTGTGACTCTTTAGGACAAGATTGAAATCTAACACATAAGCATACACTAAACATAATATCAGGTCTACTAGCAGTCAAATAGAGTAAGGATCTGATCATACCTCGATAAGTCTTGATGTCAACTTCTTTACCTTTCTCATCTTTGTCAAGCTTGATGGTAGTACTCATTGGAGTGCTTTTTGTCATTCCATTATCATAGCCAAATCTTTTGAATAGATCTTTTACGTACTTGGCTTGATTTATGAAAATTCCTTCCTCATTTTGTTTGATTTGGAGTCCAAGGAAGTATTTCAACTCTCCCATCATACTCATCTCAAATTTTGTGCTCATACAAGATGAAAATTCTTTACACAATAATTTATTCGTAGAACCAAAGATAATGCCATCAACATAGATTTGAACAATAAGTATATCTTGGTTCTTATGCTTAACAAAGAGAGTTGTGTCCGCTTTTCGTATTGAAAAATTGTTATCTAACAGGAAGTTTTAAGCCTATCATACCATGCTCTAGGTGTTTTATTTTAATCCATACAAAGCCTTAGATAACTTATACATATGATCTGGAAATTTTTTATTTTCAAAACCAAGGGGTTGTTTCACATACACTTCTTCCATAATATAACCATTTAAGAAAGCACTCTTGACATCCATCTGATATAAAATAAAATCTTTATAACATGCAAAAGTTAAGAGCATTCTTATAGATTCTAGTCTAGCTACAGGTGCAAATGTTTCATCAAAATTAATTCCCTCCTCTTGGTTGTAACCTTGAGCCACTAGTCTAACTTTATTTCTTACAACCACACCGGATTCATCCATTTTGTTTCTAAATACCCATTTAATACCTATGATGGATTGATGTTCCAGATTAGGAACTAATTCCCATACATTGTTTCTCTCAAATTGATTTAATTCCTCTTGCATTGCCATAATCCAAGATTCATCATTTTCCGCATTCGCAAAGGATTTTGGTTCAATTTGAGAAATAAATGCAGCATGCTCACATTTGTTCCTAAGAGATGATCTAGTTGTAACACTGATAACTATATGAAATGAGAGTTATTACATCAATTCTAGACTTAAATCAAGATCACTTAGAGAGCAAATGAGGTGTTTTTATTACATTTTGGTTATATTTTGCTTAAACATTCATTTTAGTTGAGTCTTAATGAGTTTTGCTTAAATCAAAGTAATTTGTGCTCAAAACATGTGCATAATTGTAGGTTTTCAGAAATTCTTAATTTATGAAGGGATGTTGAAGCATTAGACTAGCAAGAGGTGGAAAGAAGATGGTTATAAAAGAAGTAAAGCACAATCGGAAACAGTGCAGTGTTGTAGTTGTTGTTAGAGCAACCATTGCTGTAGCAATCCGGGAGCACTAAGGGAGAAAACTTAAGCGCGGGTCAGCTACAGAATTGCAATCTGCATGTTTCCTAATTTAACTCATGCACGTCCACAGACTTTTATTTTACCCTAGTTTGCAGTATAAAATGAGGGTACGCACCATGTTGAGTGTTAGAAAATGCATATTTATAAAGGAGAAAATCTTCATTTTACATTTCATGTCTTACTAACAACCCTTACTTTTATGTATTTAAGCTTCTTGTAATTTAATTATGTGTGTTTTATTTTAATTAAGCATTTTATGTATTTTAGGGGTATCGTGGTCATTTCACAATAAACGAGAGATCAGACGGCAAAACGGACATCACTTTTGAACTCGGGACGGTCGAAAACCTTAGGAGGAGCATAAAAGGAAAAATGACACTGTTCACATGTACGGTACTGTCTACCTTATTGTTCACGACACTATTCACATAGACGGATCGATGTGACATTGACCGATGATGTGGCATTGACTGATGAGATGTCACGATCCTGTTGGACTAAAATTCTTATGCACCATTGATCGATGATGTGGCAGCATATCAGTGGACCAAAAATCTCATGTACGGTACATGCATTACACAGGATTATTTTCAACCAAACTGCGTCACTGTTCAACCCGGGTCAAACTGTGTTACTGGCTTCCTAGTACAAGGTTATTAATATTTGGCACGATAAGCCCTTGGCACCATATTGATTAGAGTGTGGTTCATGAGGTGTGGATTCCCCCTTCATGATTTAATTGGTATTAATAAGGAATATTTAGCCCATGATGTATGTTGATACGGATCCAGATGCCCAAGTACGTCAATTTAATAGATTTTCACTTCAATTTATTCTTGCCATTTTAATTCCAATTTTATGATAATCTAAATCATTTTCACCACAAATTCAACCACCCTCATACAAAATTAATTCTACATATAATTAAAAGCCACCTCCTCGTGGGATCGACACTCGTTACCATTAATCTATTCTATAATAGATTCGTACACTTGCGAGTTCAATAAAAGTTGCACAATAAGTTTTTGGCGTCGTTGCCGAGGAGGTAAGTAATTTTAATTCGTAGAATTAATTTTTATGAATAATTTCTTTTATTTGTTTTCTTGTTTTTTTTAATTAAAAAAAAGTGAATATACTTTTAGAGGTAATAATTTCTTTTCTTTCTTTATTCTTTACAATTCTGCAATTTAATTTTTAAGTTATTTTCTTTGTAATTTTTTATTTATTTTATTAATTTATTTTTTGTTAATTTATTTCACATATTTGTTTTAGTGTGTTTTTATAGAAAGGTTGTAACAATGTGATAAGGTTAGTACCGTAATTTCTCCTTCTTATTTATTTTTATTTGTTTTATTCTCATTTTTTTGTATTCATTGCATGTATGATCGTAGGTCATTATTACCTAATCTTGAACCTATAAACCTTGAATTAGAAAAAACACTACGCACACACAAACACGTTAAAAATAAAATGGATTTGCAACCACAGGAGAGGTCATTAAGGACTACTTCAGCCCTTTAGCTAATTTGAGCACATCATACATAAGATACCCAAATGTAGCTGCTAGGAGTTTTGAACTAAAACCTAGTGTGCTAAATTGTCTCCCAACACTCTATGGCCTAGAAAATGAGGACCCATATAATCATTTGAATTATTTTCATGCTATTTGTCAAACATTTAAATATGAGAATTTTTCAAATGATGATGTAAAACTTAGACTATTCTTATTTTCATTAAAGGATAGAGCTCGTTCATGGCTTAATACATTGTCTGCCAATAGCATTGCATCATGGGAACAAATGGTAACGAAAAAATTTTTGAATAAATATTTTCCAGTTCATAAAACCAATGCTATTCGTAGGGAAATTTCAGAATTTGCCCAGAGAGAAGACGAGCAGTTTTTCGAAACATGGGAGCGATTCAATGGACTACTCTTGAAGTGTCCACATCATGGGTACGAGAAATGGCACTAATGCCAATACTTTTTGGAGGGATTATTGCCGAATGTGCAAGAATGGCTAATGGCAACAAGTGGAGGAGAGTTAATGTCAAAAAGTGCATCAGAGATTTGGAAATTCTTCCAGCGACAAGCGGATAATTCCCAACAACGAAGTCGATCACTCAGAAATACTAGAAGAATTAAGGGAGTGAATGAGGTTCACATTGGCGAGTCAACTTCGGGAATCAAAGAAGTCAAGGAGATGGTTGAAGATCTCGCTTGACAAATAGCATCGTTATCGACTACTAAATCAATAGAACCACATGACCATGACTCATACTCAGATTAAGTCAATGCCATAGGTGTAATGAAAAAACCATCTAATTACAACCCATACTCCAACACATATAACCCTAGATGGAGAGACCACCTCAATTTTTCATGTTCTCAAGGATTCCAACAGAATGGACCAGCAGCTCTAGTTCCACCAATGCAACAAATTACTCAAGTTCCTCAAGCCTCTCAGCCACCATTTATACCATACAATCAGAACCAGAACTACTCTCAACCCAAACCATGGAATGATTCATTCCAGAATCTCAAGAATCTTACTCACTCCACGATTGGGCAACAGAACCGCACCATTGATGGACTACGAAATGAGTTAAGAGCAGGCTTCAACTTACAAGGCCAATCAGTTTCAAGCCTTAAGAAGATGGTGGGACAGCTTGCTTCTTCAGTCCAGACCTTGGCAATGACTGTTGAGAAAGGTAAATTTCCAAGTCAACCAGTGCCTAATCCTAAAGGAGTACATGAAGCAAGTACCAGTTCACCACAATAGCATGGAGAGGTCAAAGCAGTCATGACCTTGCGAAAAGGAAAAGAAGTTGACAACAAAGTGGAGATGCTGGTGAGAAAAGAAAATCAAATTGTACCTGTGAATGTTAAGGACTCACCATTCGAAGAGAAAGAAGAAACCAACCCACGAGAATATGTTCCCAAAGCTCCATTTCCTCAGAGGTTATCTAAAGAAAAAAAGGAAAAATCCACAGGTGAGATTCTTGAAATCTTCAAACAGGTAAGTGTCAACATCCCTTTGGCAATATGACTGTGGAACTGAATATCTTCAACATTACCAAACAACCTCACAATGAAGATGATGGACTTATTGATGTGGATTTAATTGAAGCATTAGTTGATGACACTTTTGTTTCAAACCTTAGTGATGATCCTTTACAAACATGTTTAACTCACTTTGGTTTGGATTTTGATATTGATAGATTAGTCGATGAGGTCAACGCTTTACTTGACTCAGCATCATCCATGGACACTAATAAATGGAAGTCAAGAGTTGAAAAACTAGCACCATCAGAAAAGAAACTCATCCCATCATCAGAATCACCACCGAAACTCGAGCTCAAACCATTGCCCAACACTCTGGAATATGCATTTTTGGGAGAAGAAAG
>MKYO02009564.1:278247-353281 GCA_002013955.2 Citrus medica | reverse complement strand
AATTAATTAAAAATAATAAATAAAAATAACTAGCAAATATATAATAAAGGGTAAAATATGTATATTAATTAATTCCCCATTCAATTAAAAATTAACTAAAATAACTAGAATATTTAAGATCAAAATAAGAAAAAGATGGAGAAATTAATAACAAAATATATGAAAAATATGCACTTATCAATTACTGTAGGGGGGAAAGTGGCAATCCTCCTAATATTTTGTATAGTCAGTTTCATGTTCGAAATTAAAATCTAAAACGTATTTATGACAATGTAAATTACCTTTTTATCAGTTTCTCAATAATATAATTTATAGTCTTATAAAAGTGTTTTTATAACATCATAATTTACAATATTATAAAAGTCTATTTATAGCATCGTAAATACGTCCTAAATTTTTAAATCCTAAATTTTTATTGCTAAATGAAAATTCTTTTATATTTTATATTGAGTGTATAATAATTGGTAACTAAAAATTATTATTCGTTATTTATTAATTTATTCCTTTTATTTTGTTATGCTAATATAATTAATAATTTAAAAAATTTAACTACAAATTTCATCAAATAACACAAGAATTGTATAGTCAACATGAATTAGAAAGTAGTAATAATTTTTGCTTCATATAACATGTGAGGAGATACATAGAAATGTATTTAAGATCAAATTCATTTATAAGGATAAGGCTATTTGAATTCAAAATAATAGGTTCTAAATCTGAGTTCAGTGGCTATTTAAATCTATCAATTTTTTCTCTACACATTTCTTCTCTTTTTGATAAAATTACTTAATTAATCATTTCTTCACTTTCATTCTTATTTCTTCAATTCTAATAAATTCCTTCATATATTTTTTATTTTAACTATAAATAATTGATTTCGCTATAGGCTATCATAAATAGGGATGGCAAATTGGTCCATCCAAATTGGATATCCATATATCCAATTCAATTGGATTGGACAATATCCATCCAAAATCTTCTTGGATATCGATATGGATATTTTAAAAAATATCCAATTTGATATTGAATGGGTATGAATATTTAATGGATATCCAAAATCCAATTAATTTATCCATTTAAAGTTAAAAAAATTATATTGTTAAACTAAAATGAAAAAAAAACAACAAAATTTAATTTCCTCTTATCTTAACTAGTGAAGAATTTAAATTCCTATTATATTAAAAACTAAAGTTTCTAAAATTACCCTTCAATTTTTTTAACTTATTTAATGCCAATAATGATTTAATATTATAAATAGACCTCCACCAGAAAGTCACCGGACCACCGCCGGAAGGTCGCCAGACCATCGTCGACTTCGCCGGAAAGTTTCCGTACCTCCGCCACCAGCTACCGGACCGCCGTTTTATTTTATATATATATATATATTATAACTAATATAAATAGTTTAATAGCCAAATTTGATATTGGAATTTTAACTATTTTATATTATTGTTTTTATATAATAAAAATACAATA
This sequence comes from Citrus medica, assembly GCA_002013955.2. Classification (NCBI taxonomy): domain Eukaryota; kingdom Viridiplantae; phylum Streptophyta; class Magnoliopsida; order Sapindales; family Rutaceae; genus Citrus; species Citrus medica. The sequence goes on along the minus strand of MKYO02009564.1, from coordinate 351,805 downwards.
TCTATGGATATCCATGGATCTCCATATCTATATGGATAAAATTCATATCCATGTCCAACATTAAATACTGGATATGGATATGGATATATCCATTATGGATAATTATGGATTTTTATTTGGATGGATATTATCCATCCATAATTAGATATTTGCCATCCCTAATCATAAACTAAAGGAAATTATCATTTTCCACTAAAGTTATTTTGACATATCAAGTTAGTACTATAACTTGTTGAAAAATGCATTTTACCACCAAATGTTTTCTCTTTTATCGTTTGATCACCATTCCGTTAAAAGTACATTAATATTTTTAAGAAAACGAGTTAGAAGTCAATTTTGCCCTTAGAGTATAAAATCATAATATACTAAATTCAAGTATTAATCACAACTCAAAACAATTTAATTAAGGAAAAAAATGTAATGGACAATAAGTCAAAATAAAGAAGTCAGTAACCTACGGAGGAGAGAGAGCGATAAAAGAGCAAACATTTGGTGGTAAGTTATACTTTTTAGCAAATTATGGTACTGACTTGATATATCAAAATAACTTAGGTGGAAAACGATGATTTCCCTAACCTAAAATAGCAAATCCCATCGTTAAAAGATAAACATCAATACATTTTTACTAGCCATAAAAGACAATGAATATCAAGAAAAAAAAGTTTTATATATAGAAAGTATAAGATAAAGATTATGTTTTACTGAGACAGTCAAAAAATTGAAAAAAAAAGAAAAGAGAGTGACATTAAGAGTTTATGGTGCATTTTTACTGATTATTTTTCATTTTATAAAAACATAAAAAGGTTAAACGCATTTGGCAGCTCCTATCTTCTATCTTGGTTAAGAAATCGCATTTGCATCTTTTCTTTATAAAATAGGAAACAAGAAATCATCCTTTCATATTTCTAATTTTTAAGTAAACATGGGGCCAGTGTTAAGAAGTATGAGTAATACGGATTTGGATTCAATGTTGAGCTTATCTGTGTTCACTCTTCTACCACATGTGCATATATAGTAATATAAAATTAAAATTTAATTAGTTTTATTTCTTATCCAATAACTACAAAAGGTTTGTAAAAAGATTAGCTCAACATTCAATAATCTGAGTGATATTATTATTTTTCTTTTAAAAATTAGGAATATTCCCACATATATTAAAAAATGAATAAATATGTCTTATAATATTTATAAATTAAACAATCGCATAATATTCTAGACAACCAACAAAACACGTTTTATTATTTTTGTAGATACCTAATTCCGTAGGGAACCATGTCTTGCCATTCTTCCCTCTTAAGAAACTTCGGAAGGATTATTCCAAATAACATGACTTCTGGAATAGATCTCCTAAGTAAATACAAAAGAAAATAAGAGTAAAAGGAGGAACTAGGTTCAGCATGGTTTCAGATTGATCACTTATAGAAACCATGATCAAAAGCACAAGGGAAAAGAAAAAGGACATACACAGAATAATATACAAAATTTCCCACATAAATCCACGTGCACGTGTATTGATCTGAAATTGTGATACATGTCCTCGGAACTAGGGTTTCGTCACCCATTTTCTATAAAATAAAGGCCATTTCTAAGAGAAGTGCTCTTTGGCCATTGTAAGGAAAATGTCCACTCTAATGGGAAAAACTCATATTCTCTTAATTTCTTTTCGTTTTTTTTTTTTGGCCTTAGGCAAACACTAATTTGAGTGTTGGAGTACTTTTTTCAAGTACTACTACTATAGAAATATAAAATAATGATTCATATATTATGAAGTTTCTTATTAACAACCGTCATTCCATATATTTAATGAACGCTATTATGTGAATGGTCATAATATGTAGAACTTATGATGATCATTATGAGATATAACCATCATTAAAATTCAAGCAAAAATTTTAATGATGATAATAATGACTGCTTTTAAGCATAATAGTCATTATATTTCTAGTTAAAAATAGTTTTAATTTTAATGATGATTCTTAAAACCATTATCGAAAGTTAAATTTTTAATGATTGTGTTTTATACAATGGTCATTATATGTTTAGTTAAAAAATAGTCTTAATGTTAGTGACAATTCTTAAAAAACTGTCATTAAAAGTAAAAAATTTTAATGACCGTTATTAAAGAAATAATAAGAACATTTTGTAAAATTAAAATAATGTTTTAACCAAAAATTTTAAAAGAAGAATAAGTAAATAACAAAAAGAGAATAAATCGCAGTTGAGAGAAATGACGCCGTTTCAAAACCAACTCATCATTTCTCACTCTCATCACTCTCCCTTTTTGATTGAAATCCTTGCAAGGCAACGAACTGCTGCGGGCATTGACTCGTCTTTCACTGTCGCTTTTGACCCTGATCGAGAACCATATGTAGCACCCACCAAGCGCATGTAATTAAATTTCAAAACTCTAAGTAAGAACCAACTATTGATTAAGGCTAATTGAACACTCTAAATATGTGTTAAAAGATCTAAACTATGAATTTAATGGAACCGTGACCCAATGCTTAATGAAAGCACGAACCTTGGTATGTGAAGATGCCACAATCAGTTATGGATGGTCTGATTGATAAGTCAAGAGTTTGAACACCATAGAAATTTGATAACTTCAAAGAGTTTGAATAAGAACCAAAGATAATTAACTCTCTCACCAATTGTATTAAAACTGATCTTTGTTTATTAGATACTAGTACATTATACATGATTGGTTACAAGAATTTTTGGAAATAAATAAACCAAAAAATCAAATCGGAATCTAAATCTAACCAAATAGGAAAGAATCTAAATCAAATCAGAAATCTAATATAAGTAAATAGGAAAGAATCTAAATCAAATCAGGATCCTAATTGGCTTAAATGTCTTACATCAATTAAAATGGAAATTAGGCGATTAAAATAGAAATAACTGATTTGTTTCTCTAATAGCCTCCTCAAGAAACTGTAAAGTATCCAAAAAAGGAAAATAATATATTTTCTTGCCATAATGTGCAAGCTAACTTCTTATTTCATGGAAGTAATTATTTGAAAACTTCAAGAACCTGAATCATGCATTTATTATTTGCGATTCCTTCAACGGGCCTCCACAAATTTGATTGAGCCTAAGTTGTTTGAATCAATCCATTAAGCGCTTCTTTGAATTTATTTGCTTGAGCTCTTGTAATGGGTCCGACAGGAACTTGAATAGGATCTGAATATGCCTCATCCCACGTGCTTGTGATAGTTTTATCCTCAATCTCATCATTCCCCTCCTCTTGAGGAGGATTTATCCTAAAATCATGACTTGCATCAAAAGGACTCAAATTAGAAACATTAAAAGTAGCACATACATTGTACTCACCAGGCAAATCCAACTTGTATGCATTGTCATTGATCCGTTCCAAAACTTGGCATGGGCCATCCCCTTGAGGTAATAACTTAGATTTCCTTCATTTTGAAAATCGTTCCTTGCGCATGTTGAACTTTGTTGGGGTTCAAAGACTAGCTTATGTCGTCCTTTGTTGGCTTGTTTAGCATATTGTTCAATTCTCCGCTCAATGTTGAACTTCGCCCTCTCGTGTATCTGTTTAACAATTTCAGCCTTTTTCTTGCCATCTAAGTTAACACACTTAGCTATTCAAAACAAAAAAAAAGTTAACACACTCAGAAATAGGTAATGGAGTTAAATCCAATGGGGTTAAAGGATTAAAACCATAAACAATTATTTAGTAGCAGAATGAACAGAATGATAATAAGCAAACTCAACTTGTGGTAAACAATCTTCTCAAGTTTTGATATTCTTTTTAATGATAGCTCATAATAGAGTAGATAAAGTTCTGTTTACAACTTTTGTTTGACTATTAGTTTGAGGGTGACAAGTAGTTGAAAATAACAACTTAGTTCTTAACATAGCTCATAATGTTAACATCCCTATCAGAAACAATTATCCTGGGCTTACCATGCAACCTCACAATCTCTCTAAAGAATAGGTTAGCAACATTAAAAGCATTATTCGTTTTGTGGCATGAAATAAAATGTGAATCTTTCCCTTGTTTAGACCTAGGTAAACCTAACACAAAATCCATCGAAACATTAGTTCAAGGTGCACTAGGTATTGGCAAAAGGGTGTATAAGCCATAAGGTTTCACTTTCGATTTGGCTGCCTACAAGTGACATATCTACCACAAAATCTCTCAACATCTAGTTTCATATGTGGCTAATAGAAGTGTTCTTGTAAAACTGCTAAAGTCTTTACAATTCTAAAATGCCTCATCGAACCCTCCTCCATGGGATTCTCTTACTAACAAATCTCTCAAAGAACAGTTAGGCACACATAGTTTATTCTCTCGAAATAAGTAGCCATCATGCCTAAAGTATTTACCAACTACGGTCTTTTCACAAGCTTGGTATTCAACACTAAAATCATGGTCATCAGCATACAATTCCTTAATATATTCAAAACCAATCAGTTTAGCATTAAGTATTGAGATTAAGACATACCTGCGGGAAAGCGCATCTGCAACAACATTTTCCTTACCTTGCTTGTAACGAATGTCATATGAAAACGTCTCTATGAATTCTACCCATCGAGCATGCCTCTTGTTCAACTTGTGTTGGCCTTTAAGTTGTTTCAAGGACTCATGATTGGTGTGAATCACGAACTCCTTAGGCCATAGGTAGTGCTACCATGTTCTCGAACCAACGCATACAACTCCTTATCATAAGTATGGTAGTTTAAGGCTACCCCACTCAGTTTCTCATTAAAGTAAGTAATTGGTCGTCCCTCCTGCATTAGGACTGCACCAATACCAATATTTGAAGCATCGCATTCAATTTCAAAATTTTTATTAAAGTTAGGCAAAGACAATAAGAGAGTGTTGTTTAACTTTTGCTTGATCATTTGAAATGCCTTCTCTTTCGCTTCTCCCCACTTGAATCCAAAATATTTTTTTATTACTTCAGTAAGCGGGGCGGCTAATGTGCTAAAGTCTTCCACAAATCGTTGGTAAAAAATAGCGAGCCCATGAAAGCTTCTCACATTACTTACACTTGTGCGACTCGGCCACTCTTGGATTGCACGTACCTTTTCCTCATCAACCTGTATACCATGTGTACTCACAACAAATCCTAGAAACACAAGTTTATCTGTGCACAAGGTACACTTCTTCATATTAGCAAACAATTTTTCTTTTCTAAGCACATCTAAAATGGATTTCAAATGTACCGCATATTGTCTATGTTTTTGCTTATGAGGATATCATAAAAGTGTTCAGGGCATTAGTTAGACCAAAAGGCATGACTAACCATTCATACAAACCATATTTTGTTTTTAAGACAATTTTCCATTTGTCTCCTTCTTTCATTCTAATATGATGATATCCACTTTTCAAATCAATTTTAGAAAATACACAAGACCCATGTAATTCATCAAGTATATCATCTAGTGTGAGGTACAATTTTTTGACTTAAATAATAATAATAATATAAAATATTTAATTCTAAGGAATGATGACATAAGCAATGACATAAGTGATGATGTAAGAGAAGTTTATAAAGATAGTTAAAAATTTTAGAATTTAGTAAGATATTTATGAAGGATAATCTTAACCATTGATCAAGAATTATGATGGTAAAATCCTAGTCATCTATTAACCTTAAGAAATCCTATAAATACCCCCTACCCCCTTTCAATTTCAATCCAACCTAGAAATTCCACCCTCTTCTATTCTAAGTCATAATATTAAGAGTAGAGAAATCCTCAATTTAGAAAGGTCTAGAAAAGTTAAGATCAAGAGGTAAGTAACACTTCAACTGCAATGTAAGGATAAAATTCTTTTTATGCTTAACTTCCACTTTAATTAATTATTAAATTTGTGATGACTATTATGATGGACGGCTATGCCGCCTATATTATAGTAATTTCTTACTTATCCTTATACGGTCGGCTATGCCACCTAATCTATGATACTTAATTATGTTATGGTCAGCTTTATTGCCTATACTATAATTCCATTTTGTTTAATCTCTGTATGGATGGCACTATCATCTACATTAAAGATTGTTGTTCTCCTTAAATAGTGTTGATTCTATTGTGCATTTAAGAACTTCAAATGTTATGACATAAGTTGCATTGGATGCATGCATTTCATGGATTACTTTATGAAGAAGAGGTTTGAAAAAATGAATTTATGAAAAATATGTGGTTGTACTACCATGTGGCAAAGTTTCCAAGGAGGGCAAGCCCTCCAAGCATAGTAAAAGGTAAATCTTTTGGGGCATGTTATTTTAAATAATAAAAATGCTGGCCTTGTGGTACAACATACCTAGGGCCCTAACAAACTTGTTTTGTATTTTCTAAGTTTCTTTTAAAAAAAAGTTGAATATGGTCATTTACATGCATAATAATTTATACATTCATCAAAGTGTTATCTTACTGGGCATTAGCTCATAAAGTCCTTGCATTGCAAGTAATGATGAGTAGGGAAAGCTGACGTCAAGTCCCAACCGAGGCGAGTTGCATATGGGTATATCAAACCTTAGGTTTTATGATGGGCTCAGTTTTGTTTCAATAAAGAAATAAATATCTTAGCTTTAGTAATAATAAGTTTTTGAGTAATATACTAAGGAATCTCTATATGTCTCCTATCTTTTGTAAGGAAGTTTTGCTTGCTATGTAATTTTTTTTTAGATAATAGTGTTTTAAACATTTTTAAAATAAATATTTAACTGGAGTGTTACAAACCCAGAGGAGAAAAAAAAACTTCAAAGGTAGGTTAATGAATTGATGAAAAATGGGTACGTCAATGAAAGCATGAGCCCATGTGTAGTTCCAAGTTTTGTTAGTTCCTAAGAAGGATAGAACGCAGAGGATGTGTGTTGATTGTCGAGCCATCAACAACATAACAGTAAAGTATTGGCATCCCATTCCTAGGCTAGATGATATGCCTAATGAATTGCATGGGTCTTGTATATTTTCTAAAATTGACCTGAAAAGTATATATCATCAAATTAGAATGAAAGAAGAAGATGAATAAAAAACTATATTTAAAACAAAATATGGTTTGTATAAATAGTTAGTCATGCCTTCGGTTTGACTAATGCTCCGAGTGCCTTTAATCATGTTTTACAAGCTTTTATTAGCATTCAAGTGGGCAGAACAATAAAAGAAGGCATTTCAAATTATCAAGCTAAAGCTAACCAAGTCCTTGCCTAACTTTAATAAAACATTTGAAATTGAATGTGATGCCTCTGGTATTGGTATTGGCGCAGTCTTAATGCAGGAGAGACAACCAATTGCTCACTTTAATGAGAAATTAAATGGGGCAGCCTTAAACTACCCTACTTATGATAAGGATTTGTAAGCATTGGTTCGAGCACTAGAAACGTGGCAGCACTACCTATGGCCTAAGAAGTTCGTGATTCACACCGATCGTGAGTCCTTGAAACACCTTAAAGGCCAACACAAGTTGAACAAGAGGCATGCTTGATGGGTAAAAGTCATAGAGACATTTTCATATGTCATTCGTTACAAGCAAGGTCAGGAACATTTTAATCTTAACATTTAATGCTAAACAACTTGATTTTGAACATATTAAGGAATAATATGCTGATGATCATGATTTTAATGTTGAATACCAAGCTTGTGAAAGGACTGCAGTTGGTAAGTACTTTAGGCATGATGGTTACTTATTTCGGGAGAATAAACTGTGTGCCTAATTAGTTTTTAAGAGATTTGTTAGTGAGAGAATCCCATGGATGAGGGTTGATGGGGCATTTTGGAGTTGTAAAGACTTTAGGAGTTTTGCAGGAACACTTCTATTGGCCACATATAAAATGAGATGTTGAGAGCCTTTATGATAGATGTTGCACTTGTAAGCAAGCCAAATTGAATGTGCAGCCCTACCTACTGCACCTTGGATTGATGTTTCGATGGATTTTGTACTAGGGTTACCTAGGTCTAAACGAGGGAGAGACTCACTTTTTATGGTTGTTGATAGATTTTCAAAGATGACACGTTTTATTCCATGCTATAAAACGAATGATGGTTCTAATGTTGCTGACCTATACTTTAGGGAGATTGTGAGGTTGCATGGTATGCCCAGGACAATTATTTTTTATAGGGATGCTAAGTTTTTATGTTGCTTCTAGAAAATATTATGGGTTAAGTTAGGAACTAAGTTGTTGTTTTTAACTACTTGCCACCCTCAAACTGATGGAAAAGAATATCAAAACATGGGAAGATTGTTTACCACATGTTGAGTTTGCTTATAATCATTATGTTCATTCCACTATTAAGTATTCACCATTTGAAATTGTTTATGGTTTTAATCCTTTAACCCCATTGGATTTAACTTCGCTACCTGTTTTTAATCACGTAAGCTTAGATGGCAAGAAAAAGGCTGAAATTATTAAACAAATACACGAGATGGTGAAGTTCAACATCAAGTGGAGAATTGAGCAATATGCTAAACAAGCCAATAAAGGGTGACATAAGCTAGTCTTGGATCTCGACCATTGAGTGTGGTTACACATGTGCAAGGAATGATTTCCGGAACTAAGTAAATCAAGTTATTACCTCGAGGGGATGGTCCTTTCCAAGTTTTGGAACAGATTAATGACTGGATACAAGCTGGATTTGCCTAGTGCATATAACGTACGTGCTACTTTTAGTGTTTCCGATTTGAGTCCTTTTGATACAAGTGATGATTTGAGGGCAAATCCTCTTCAAGAGGAGGGGAATGATGAGATTGAGGACAAAACTATCACAAGCACGTGGGATGAGGCATATTCAGATCCTATTCAAGTTCTTGTCGGTCACAATAACTCGAGCAAAGAAATTCAAAGAAGTGCCTAATGAGTTGATTTAAGCAACTTGGGCTCAATAAAATTCGTGGAGGCCCATTGAAGGAATTGCACATGATAAATGCATGATTCAGTCTCTTGAAGTTTCCAAATAATCACTTCCATGAAATAGTAAGTTGGCTTGCACATTATGGTGGGAAAATATATTATTTTCCTTTTTTGGATACTTTCTCATTTCTTGAGGGGACTAGTGGAGAGAAAAATCAGTTATTTCTCTTTTAATTGCCGAATTTCCATTTTAATTAATGTAAGGCACTTAGGCCTATTAGGATTCTGATTTGATTTATATTCTTTCCTATTTGCTTAAATTAGGATTCTGATTTGATTTAGATTCTTTCTTATTTGCTTAGATTAGTATTCTTATGTTTAGATTCCGATTCTGATTTGATTTTAGTTTAAGATTTATTTCAAAAAAATTCTTCTAACCAACCCTATATTATGTACTCGCATCCAATAAACAAGATTAATTTTGATGCAATTGGTGAGAGAGTTAATTCTCTTTGTTTCTTAAACAAACTTTTTGAACTTGTCAGATTTCTGTGGCTTTCAAACTCTTGACTTATCAATCAGATCATCCATAACTAATGGTGGCATCATCACATACCAAGATTTGTGTTCGGATTGGATCTTGAGGACTAAATTGATTAAGGTCACGTCAGTTCTTGACGGGGTTCTTATCACGTTAGAGTTCAAATATCTTCCAAATCATCTTAATTATGTATTTCTAGGTGAAAAAGACACGTTGCCTGTTATCCATTGTAAAGTTTCTAAGAGCATTACAAGAAGAAAAGCTGACTTGTGTCTTAAAAGAATACAAAACAACAATTGGATGGACAATAACTGATATAAAAGGGATTAGTCCTTCTATGTGCATGCATAGAATCTTGCTTGAGGATGGAGCAAAGCCAACTAGTGAAGCTCAACATTGATTAACCCCCAATGATTGAAATTGTGAAGAAAAAAATTTTAAAATTGCTAGATGTTGGTATAAGCTATCCTATTTAAGGAACATGTGGGTGAGCCTAATCCAAGTTGTTTCAAACAAATTTGGAATGACCATAGTTAAGAATGAAAAGAGTAAGCTAATACCTACTCGTGTCTAAATTGGGTGTGCATTTGCATTGATTATAAGAAGCTCAACTCTATTACTTGCATAGATGATCTTACTTTAACATTCATTGATCAAATGCCAGAAGAATCAACTAGGCATAATGTTATTTTATTGATGGATTATTCAGGTTATAATCATATTGTCATCGCACCAGAAGATCAAGAAAAGACGATTTTCACTTTCCCTTTCGGCATATTTGCTTGTAGAAGAATGATTAATACATTTTTAGATTATGTGGAAAATGGTATTTCTTCTGACAAATGCTTAGGCAACATTATACTTGTTCTCAAATGATGCATGGAAACTAACCTTGTACTTATTTAGGGAAAATGTCACTTTATAGTAGATTAAGGCATAGTTTTAGGCCATACTATATCTGCTAAGGAAATAGAAGTAGATAAATCTAAAATATATCTTATTCATTCCTTACGACCTCCCATAAGTGCAAGAGAAATTTGTTTTTTCTTGTACATGAACGTTTTTATAGAAGATTTATTAAGGACTTATCAAAGATTGCATGGTGCTTATGTAGATTACTACAAAAGGAAGTGCCATTTAAGTTCAACAAAGAATGTAAGAAGGCATTTAAGATGCTTAAAGAGCTATTAACCACAACTTCTACTATTTAAACACCTAATTGGAGTGTTCCATTTGAGCTAATGTATGATGCAAATCCAGTAAGAGCAGTTTTGGAGCAGTGACTTGGAAAGATTTCACATGCCATCTATTATGCTTTAAGGACCTTGAATGATGCTCAACTTAACAACTCCACTACTGAAACAATGTTATTGGCTGTTATTTTTGCTTTAGAGAAGTTTCGTTCTCACTTAATTGGTACTAAAGTAACTGTGTTTTTTTTATCATGCAACTCTTTAAGTATTTATTTACTAACAAAGAAGCTAAACCATGACTTATAAGATGGATACTAATCAAAATAAAAGAGGATGTGATAATGTAGTTGTTGATCACTTTGGTTGCCTATTCACAAAAAAGATCCTTACTTTTGCATGACAATTTTCTAGATGAGCAATTATTTTCTTTGGAAGCCTTAGCCTTTTGGTATGCTGATATTGTGAACTATTTAGTAACTAAAAAACTACCTGATGATCTGACTTGTTCTCAAAAGGATAAAATAAAGTCAATTGCCAACTACTATGAGTGGGATGATTCATATTTATAGAAGCATTGTCTAGACCAAGTGATAAGGAGGTGTGTACCCAATTATTAATGTTTGCATATACTAACTTTCTATCATTCTTATGCATGCAATGGTAGCTTAGAAGCAAAATGAAACAACACTCAAAGTACTTAAAAGTTGATTTTATTGGCCCACTTTATTTAAATATGCATTTACTTTCTATAAATCATGTGATATGCCTCAAATTGAAATCTTTAATATTGGAGTATTGATTTCATGGGAAAGTTGCCTACTTCATATGGTAATGATGAGATTGAGGATAAAACTATCACAAGTATGTGGGATGAGTCAAATCTTATTCAAGTTTCCGTCGGACCTGTGGCCCGTTGAAGAAATTGCACATGATAAATGCATGATTCAGAAGCATAACTATTGTTTCATTTACAAAAAACGCGGTCATTTTGCAAGAAATTCAAATAATCACTTCCAAGAAATAGGGAGTTGGCTTCCACATTATGGCGGGAAAATATATTATTTTCCTTTTTTTTAGGGAAACAAATCAGTTATTTCTATTTTAATCACCTAGTTTCCATTTTAATTGATGTCAGGCATTTAAGCCAATTAGGATCGTGATTTGATTTAGATACTTTCCTATTTACTTAGATTAGGATTCTGATTTGATTTAAATACTTTCTTATTTACTTAGATTAGGATTCTGATTTGATTTAGATATTTTCCTCTTTCATTTTTTTTCCATTATTTGTGTCTTGGAAGTCCAAAACTCGTTTTACTCTATAGATGAAAATTTTGTCCAAAATCAAAACTCGACTTTACGTACACATTGTCTTCTTACTCTTGAAATTTGAGTCTCCTTAGTGTAATCTTTGCAATTTGCTGCTGAAATCTTGATATTGGTTTGATTAGTTTGATAAGAATCGAGTGAGAATTACTATGAGTGGAAAAAGACAAGAGAGTGTGAGCGTATTAGAGGGTAAAAGCCAATTAATTTGAGTGAAACACGAGTGGAATTGAGTGAGTCATTTTTTTAGTGCAACACGTAAGGGAGTCAGGTGAGGTCCTTTCCACATTATTTCTAACTTTCTTTTGCAGATGTTAACCATGTCTCACAACCTAGAACAAAACACAAATGAAGAGGATCAATCCGCAACTACTCAGAATTTACAAATTCAAGCATTGATGGGAGAGATGAGAAGGATGATAAGGGCTGGAATTGGAGCTCATACACGAGTGTTTGGATCAAGTGAAAAACACACGTGCAGGGCAGCCACAACCCGTTCCCCAAGTACATAGAAGAAAAAGAGCTCCAGCTAGAGGAGAGATTGATGACTATCATAGGGATGAGTATGATGAAGGGGAGGACTCAGTGGGTAGCTATAGGAGAGATGGACTAGGTAGAAGAGCTAGGATTAGAGATGATGGATTAAATGGCGTAAAGATAAAGATCCCATCTTTTCAAGGAAAATCCGACCCAGAAGCATACCTTGACTGCCACAATTATTCAGAGGCAAAAAAGGTAAAATTGGCTATGATTGAGTTTTCTAACTATGTTATTACTTGGTGGGATCAACTTGTTGTAAGTATGAGGCGAAATAAGGAACGTCCAATTGAGACATGGGATGAAATGAAATCATTAATCAGAAAGTGTTTTGTATGTAACCACTATTCTTGAGACCTATACAAAAAATTACAATGTCTTACACAGGGTAGCCGAAGCGTGGGGGATTATTATAAAAAAAATGGAGATTGCCATGATTAGACCAAATGTGGAGGAGGATAGAGAAGCTACCATGGCATGATTCTTAAATGGCCTTAATAAGGAGATTGCAGATAAGGTTGAGTTGCAACATTATGTGGAGATTGAGAGATGGTACACAAAGCCATCAAGATTGAGCAGCAACTCAAAAGGAGGGGTAACACCTGTGCAACCACAAGCTCGAGTTCCACTCCTTAAAGCCGAGCTATGTGAAACGAGACGAGAGACCACACTCATCTACGACACCTAAGCTAAGATCCGAGCACTCCAAGCACAATTCACAAGGTAACACCATGACTCCTACTATTAGGAATCGTGACATTAAGTGTTTAAATGTCAAGGCAGGGTATCATGTATATCCTGATAAACTCAATGGTCATTTTCTATGGGATGTTCCTGAAGCCCATATGTGTAATCCAGATTGTCCTTGTTTGGATGATACGGATATTGATGATGAACTGGAGATTATAAGGAGAAAGAAAAAGAAAAAAAAAGAACCTTCATATCCCAAAACATCTTGCAAATCCTTTCCTCGTTCTCCTCCAGATCCCAAACCTCATGTCCAACCAATAAGATCATTCCTAATGTTTTCAAGTCAATCTTATGAAGAATCATTCCCTCTACTTGAAAAACAGACAGACACTCAAACCAGAGTTGTCTCAAAACCTTTTGTTCAATCCCCAGTTACAGCCTCTGGGCACCCTGAATAACCAAAACAGTATGAAGCTGTTTTAAATTGGCAAACCAGAAATGCCAATGCTCAGAATCAAACTCTCAAACAACTCGGAAAGAAAATTGATATAGTTGCCGGTCAGGTCTCCCAAATTGAAATTAAAATTTATCTCTGAACTAGATATTGATCTCAGACGAATGATTAACAATCATATCTGGGGTCTAGAGTTTAACAAGAAATAAGCAGAGATCAGAAAACTTAAAGTTGAACTAGCAAGAATTGATGCTGAAAAGGCTTGTCCCACACTCTTCACCTAAACACAATCCATACATGTGCCTCCACCTGTGTTTGAAACCTATTCACCTTTTTATACACCTCCTAGACCTCAACAGCCTGTTTACAACCAGTTCTTTGGATTTTCACATCTTCAACCCACTCCACAACCACAGCCTTCTTCACCTAAGAAATCAAAGTTCAAAGTAAAAATTTCAGAACCAAAGTCACAGCCAACTTCATCCTCATTTGTTCCTCCGGTCCCTCTGGAAGATTCACCAAAAGCCACCCTTGAAACCCCTAAAAAGGATAAAGGACTAATGGATCAGTATCATTATCATACTGTCCAAGACTCATCTTCTGGATTCTCTGAATGAGAAACAGGATATGAGTCCAATCCGGCAGAGTCAAACTCATCTTCCTTTTCCTCATCCACAAACTCAACTAGTACTTTCACTTACTCTGAATCAGAATATGCTGACATTACGAGCATATTAATGGCCACCAAAACTGAAGATCCCAATGCTTCAACTTCTACACCTATTGTTGAAGACAGTTCCTCTGATGATGAGCATAAAGCATCACACACCGAACCAGTGCCACCAATGCCACCACCAGCTCATGATCACTCAACAAAACCATCTTCAGCATCTTGGTTCACATTTGATGACATTCCTCGTTACAGATGGCCTGCTAGACTTTAAGAATTTGCTGCATGGATCGATCTCCAAGGAACAAAGCCAAATGCTCAATCTCAAGCTGTTATTCGTGAATTCATGGCCCAATCTACGGGTTCTTTGCGAGATTGGTGAAAGCTTGGGAGAATATAGACAACTCAATTTCATGCAATCACCAGTTGGTACAACACTCAATATCATCCATAAATAATTTATTGGAGCAAAAACAACATCTACCGATGCCGATAGAAAAGAGTACCGTCATATGAAATGTTGTTCTCTCAAACGACATCTTTTGGAATCTCATTACAAAAGAATGAGTATTATATTTTACAAGCTGAATGGGTTCAACGACCCTTCTCTCAAACATGTCTTCATAGCCTCTCTTCCTTCTAAGTTACAACCTGATCTTCAAAGAAATCTCACAGCCACTAATCTCAGTATGACTGACATCTTTTTGGGAAAGATTTTCTAGATGGCTATGTTATGCCTGGATAAAATCTGTGAGCAGAAGGACTTCTTCAAAAATCTCATGCAAGACAAAAAATCATTCTCTAAAGCTTGTAAAAAACCTCATCTCAAGATGGAGTGCAAAGATGAAACGAAGTGTGTTTGTTTGACGAAAAAGAAAAAGCATTTTCAAAAACACTTCCACAAAAAATCATCCTCCAAAAAACCTTTCCGGGACTTCAAGAAAAAGATGTTTCCCAGTACAGAAAGAAAAAGCATAACCGTTGTTTCATCTGCAAGAAACGCGGTCACTTTGATCGAAACTGTCCTCATAAGTCTGCCAAAGTTGTTCGTCTCATACAGCACCTTCAACATTCTTCCCTATTATCTGAAAACGAAGATGTTGAATCAAACTTTTCTGAACAATTAGAACAGGATGACCAAACTGCTTTCATTATTGCAGAATCTTCCGATTCTGAGGATATTTCAATCATCTCTACAGTTCAAAATGTCAACTATGTTTCCACCATTCTCAGACCTTCACTCAAAATGTCAATCCTTCCTTCCAAGTTTCATAAACCTGTTCTGTCATCGGGTTTATTAATACTGGTGCAGTCAAAAATCGTCAAATGGTCCATGGTTCACATTTGATGATCTACCATCTCATAAATGAAACAGTGTTCGCACTACAGAATTCCTCTGATTCCCGTAAAATGGGTAGCAAATTCTCTAAGGACTGATTGAGTTGTTGCTCCTGGTCTTAGCATCTGGAGGTCCTGCCAATTGCTCCTACCTTGGAACATCTCCTTGATCCCGACAAGGCCACCTCTCTCACTTGGACTTTGTTGTTGTAGCTTATTTCTCCACCATGGAATGGGAGAAAACCATTCAAGTAAAGTCCAAGTGAGAGAGGTGGCCTTGTCGGGATCAAGGAGATGTTCCAAGGTAGGAGCAATTGGCAGGACTAACTTAGTGGCATAAAGGAGTTTCAGAATGTCTGTGAATGGTTTGAACATGGACTTGACTCGGATTCCAGTGGGAATGATTTGGAGGTGTTTGATTTGGTGAAGGATGTCAAAACCTAACAAGATATCCTTATTAGGAAGAGTGGAACCAATAACCTTGGTCCAAATGACACAATTTGGGAAAATTTGAATACCAATGGGTTTTTTGGTAATCAAAGAGGTGGTGAAGAGTTTGCCATTGACAGCTTTGAAATGTTCTTCAAACTGGGTCCAGTATTCGGATGGAAGAATATGGGGGTTCAACATGCTGCGTTGGGCACCAGTATCTATAAGACCAATTGCTGGAATGGGCCTTTGGAATTTTGAGGGCAAGATCTGGAGTTTGATGGATGGGATAGGAACTGTAGTATCAAGGGAGAGTAACTGTTGGTGGAAAATCACTTGAGACTGGTCACTGTCTGAATCAGAGGAATTCTGTAGTGCGAACACTGTTTCATCATTGGGTTCATCTTGTTCAGAGAAATAGAATTCCAGTTCATCTTTAGCAGGAGAGTAGTCTGTAGTTGCTTGAAGATGCTCAACTAACCGGATGGATTTTTCTCTTTTGTTGGGACAATCTTTAGCATAGTGACCTTTTTTCTTGCAGATAAAGCATCTACTTGAGTGCTTTCGCTTAACGTCTCTGGAAGAGGATGATTTCTTTCTGAAAAACCTGTAGGGCTTTCAGGTTGGCCAATTCGGGAGTGAAGATTTTGGTGGATCTGTTGCATTTGGGCAGCAATAGAGTCAACTTTCGTCTCAATCCCGAGACAAGTTCCACGTCATGAGCTCATAAAGCTTATGCCTCTTGAATGGATCTCCAACTATGAGCAGTTCCATCCAACCTTTCCCTCGACAACATCTCTTTTGGCAAAATCTTTCAGCTTGCCAAAACTTGTCTTGACAAACTTTGCGAGCAAAAACAGTTTTTCAAAGAACTGTTGAAAGACAAAGAACCTTTCCGAAGTGCTTACAAAAATCCTTGTTTGCAGATCAAATGCCACAAGAAAAAGGATTGCGATTGCAGTTCAAAGAAGAATGAGAAATTCTCTCTGCGCCTGAAGACTAAAGATCAAAACAGAATAAAGATTCAAATTATACCACTTCATTGAGTTTGAAGGGTAACTTAATGAAGAAAGACTTCTCTGGATGGATCAAGGGTTAAACCTGTAAGGAACAGATTTTCTGGGTGGAAGGAGGAAAAGGGAAAAGGTCCAAGCCTTTTATGTTGAAAAGCATTATGAAATTGTCCGAGGAAAGAAACGCCATTGGGAATACAAAAAGCGGTTTTGTAACGTTCTGAAGTACAACAAGAGCACTTGAAACTTCTGGAAGGTCAACAAACTGTAATTGGCGGTATTGTCCTAACGAATCAAACCAATGATTTACATTGATGATATCTTGCTTTTTTCAGGCTCACATGATGAACATCACCAGCTGTTAACTCAATTCTACACACAGAAGCACTACCATAGCGTGTTCAAAGAGATTTTAGTGGTAAAGAATGGCATCAAAAAGTTTGAGTATCATCTGATTGGACTCCAGAATTTTCATCCAAACCTCGCAGATCCCGAAAGCCCTACAGGTTTTTCAGAGTTTGCCAGTTGAGGACTGATTCAAAAGGTTTAGGGGACAGCTCAGCCTTCCCCAATATCTTTCATTTCAAAGTCATGGAATCATGTTATCGGCCAAGAAAAGCACCATTGCTACAGATAGTATTGAATTCCTTGGTATGCTCATAAAAGATGGACACTACCAGCCGATCGTATGCCTGCCTCTAAAGCACAAATGTTCACATCAATTTTTATTATTCACAGGCCATACTTCCAACATCCAGACACCAATCTCGCGCAAAATCCGCCTCCTTTAAAGTTGATTACTGATGGACGGCGTATATTGCAGACAGATGCAAGTGATGAATCATGGGCAAGCATGGCTCGTAACTCTGAATCGAGTTGGCCAATTCGGGAGTGAAGATTTTGGTGGATCTGTTGCATTTGGGCAGTAATAGAGTCAACTTTCGTACATTTGGTGCCTAACAGTCCTTTATGCCACTAAGTTAGTCCTGCCAATTGCTCCTACCTTGGAACATCTCCTTGATCCCGACAAGGCCTTGAAAGTTCAAGTTCAAATTCAAGGTGCAGAACAAATCTCTTCAGCCAACATTTCGTTGGGAATCTGTCTGGGGTTCCAAAGGAGGAAATGCCAGGGCCAGAAATGATACTTTGTTGCATCTCCATTCAAAAGTTGAGAACATCATGTGCATCAGAAACCTTTTGACCATTTCTTATCTGGTTTGGTACCCTGTTTTAGACTAAAGGAAAGTCTGTTTTGGGTTATAACCACTTTTTGTATTCCCAATGCTCATTTCCAATGGACAGTTCTACCCTTTGGTCTCAAAACTGCCCTACATGTGGTGCAGTGAACCATTCATATACCTGATCTTGAGTGCAGTGAACCATTCATATACCTGATCTTGAGTCCAACCCTGGCCAACCATCTCCTAGTTCTACACTGCCCTCACCGCTAGCTCCATTATCAGTCCCTACCCAATCCAAGGATAAAGAACCCATAAATCAAAGCATGATGCAAAATGGGTTGGAAGATTTGGACCATGGATTTTTGCCACTAAGTTAGTCCTGCCAATTGCTCCTACCTTGGAACATCTCCTTGATCCCGACAAGGCCACCTCTCTCACTTGGACTTTGGGGATTTGGTCAGATTCTGCTAACACCATGAGTTTTCTTTTTGGGTTTCTTTTTTCTTGTGGTTGCATAATCGTCGTCTTCTTCCCAATCATCCCAGCAGGGACAATTTGGATCACACATGCCTGAACCAGGGGCATCCCATAAGAAATGGCCATTGTGTTTGGCTGGATAAACAGGGTAACCTTCAGGATTAAACCCTGTAATAGGCAGATCTTCCTGAGTTGTCTGAACAGCTGTGATCATGGCAAGCCCATTGAGAACTTGTGGGCTCAATTAAACCTTGGGCTAACAATTGTCCAAACCCTTTATCCCTTCACCTATTACCTCCACTGGCCACCTGATCAATTCCTTGGCGACCCTTCTGCAGTTCGTATGCCTGCCTCTGAAGCACAAATGTTCACATCAGTTTTTATTATTCACAGGCCATACTTCCAACATCTAGCAAATTCTCTAAGGACTGATTGAGTTGTTGCTCCTGGTCTTAGCATCTGGAGGTCAATCCAGGTAGACTCTTCTTCCTTTCCTCCTTTGGAACCCCAGACAGATTCCCAACCAATCTTTAGCATAGTGACCTTTTTTCTTGCAGATAAAGCATCTACTTGAGTGCTTTCGCTTAACGTCTCTAGAAGAGGACGCTTTCACCACTTCACCTCCTATCCCTTCTCTCGGTCCAACTTATCATCCTTTTGCCTCTATGCTTTCTCCTATTAAACAGTATGACCCTTCCAAGTTATTTGGCATGACTCATACTCTTTTCAGAGACAACTTCAAACCAGATAAGAAATGGTCAAAAGGTTTCTGATGCACAGGATCCTTACTAGAAGGCAAGTGCAGAGCATACTTCCTTAGGTTTCCCTTTGCCTCGCCGACAAAGCATGTTTACTTTTCTTAAAAATGAAAAGAAACCCAAAAAGAAAAAACCTCTTGTCTTGAAAAACTTGTAGGGCTTTCGGGATCTGCGAGGTTTGGATGAAAATTCTGGAGTTTTGAATTTCCGAAAATGCCGTTACCCGCAGTATCCGTACTCTCATATCCACCCGTAGACCTCACCCTAAAGAATATATCCAGTCTTCTCGCCTGGATCAATGTTCTCTTCAAGCAACCCCTGCTGAGCAATAGGGTACCAAACCAGATAAGAAATGGTCAAAAGGTTTCTGATGCACAGGATCCTTACTAGAAGGCAAGTGCAGAGCATACTTCCTTAGGTTTTCAAAATGAACAAATTTAATTCTTTATTCTTTTTTTGTTCCTAGAACTTCATTTGCAGAGAGAGAAGAGAGAGTTTAGAAATTCATGGAAGAAAACATTCGAGAGTTTATTTTTGGAAAATTTCTATTCAACTTCTATCCTCAAACTATTGGGAACCTCATTCAAAGCTTTTCAGAGCAGTTAATGGCGAAACTTTTGAGACCACTTTGATTACCAAAAAACCTATTGGTATTCAATTCTTTCCGAATTGTATAATTTGGAAAAAGATTGTAGCCTCAAAACTCCCTGACAAAGATCTACTCATAGGTTTTGACATTCTTCATTTAGTTAAAAACCTATTCCTAACCAGCTCTGGAGTTCGCTACAAACAAATGTTCTTGCCTTATACAGATACATTGCGTCTATATGCACTTTCAGAAACACCATCTCCATACAGTAATATCTCCCATTTTTAGAATTTTACCCAGAAAATCATTCTCAGTTTCACCATCCTTCACCACTCTGGAAGAATGAACAAAATTTTTTCATTCATCTTCCTTTCAAACTCAATAAAGACATAAATCCCATAAAAGCTTCTCACCCGGGTATGTCTCCTTCAGACCTCTTGCTTGCTAAGCAAGAATGTTCTTAGTTACTCCAACAAGGTCTCATTGAACCTACTGATTCAGATTGGGCTTGTCAAGCCTTTTATGTTGAAAAACGATCTGAATTAGTTCGCGGCAAAAAGAGATTAGTTATTGATTACCAGCCACTTAATTCTTTTCTTAAAGATGATAAGTTTCCCCTTCCAAAAATCCAGACCCTGTTTGTTCATCTTCAAGGGGCTCGTGTCTTTTCTAAGTTTGATTTAAAAGCTGGTTTCTAGCAACTTGGTATTTCACCAGTTGACCGCATAAAACTACCTTTTCCATTCCAGATGCCCATTATCAATAGACTGTTATGCCCTTTGGTCTTAAAGTTGCTCCTTCCTTATTTCAAAAGGCCATGACAAAAATCTTTAGTCCTATCCTCCATCATGCTCTGGTCTACATTGATGATATTTTGTTATTTTCCTCTGACAATAAGAGCCACCAGAAGCTCCTTTTGGATTTCTTTCATATTGTGCAGGCACATGGAATCATGCTTTCCAAAAAGAAAAGCAGCATCAGAAAGGAATCAATTGACTTTCTTGGCATGGTGATTAAAGATGGCCACTTCCAACCTGGTCCACACATCGCAACTGAATTATTAAAGTTCCCGGATACAAATCTTACCAAAAAGCAGATACAACAATTCCTCGAGATTGTTAATTATGTATGTGATTTCATCCGAAAAGTTGCAATCCACACAAGCCAGCTGTCACGCATGCTAAAAAAACAATGCCCTCCATGGGGCCCAGCCCAGACAGACGCTGTCAAGCAGCTAAAGGTGATAGCCCAATCACCTCCTCCACTCAGAATTCTCACAACTGGACAACGCATCCTCCAGACTGATGCCAACGATAATTACTGGAGTGCCCTTCTTCTCGAAGAAATCAATGACGTGGGTTATTTCTATGCACATGCAAGCAGACAATTCACAGACTCTGAAAAAAACTACCATGTGATCTACAAAGAGATTTTGGCAGTCAAGTATGGAATTAAAAATTTTGAATTTCATCTCATCAGTCACAAATTTCTTATCAACACGGATAACTCTTCTTTTCCCTAAATCTTTGACTTCAAAAACAAATTGCTCCCTGACAAGCAACTGCTCAGCCTCAAAAACTAGTTTGCTAAATATGATTTTACTATCCACCACATAAAAGGCAACCAAAACCTCATTCCAAACTTCCTCACCCGTCCGGCTATAAATAAACCCTCACTCATTTCCTCAATCCAAACCATCCCCGTAATAGCCATGCATCGCCAACTTCCTTTCAAATCTCTCAACCAGAGACACTTCCCCATGAACTTCTCTTTCCAATTGGCTTACCAGCAGCAAGATTTTGTGAAAAAGTTCCTTTACATGTATTTCTTTAATGATCAGACCAAAAAATCTGACCGTTTTCCTAAACCTTTGTATGGAGCATCTATTTCTCACAGGCCTCACTCTCTTCTCTCTGTCCATCTGTGAAGATGAGCTTTGGTACATGTGGTATTTCACCACCTTGTATGCTACAAAGCTAGTTTTCCCTGTCAAACCAGTCTTGACTCACCTTACCAATCCTGAGTTCTCACCAGACCTTCTATGGACTCTCCTCGAATGGTATTCCCCACTTACATGGTGACATAAACAACTCCAAAATCTGTGTACCTTTCACGGATTAGACAGAATGCCAGAACATGAAGCTAACATGTGGACTATAGTTTTCATCGTCCACAGGCCCTACTTCCAACACCCAGAAACACGAGACTACTGGACACAAGACATGGCATATGAATGGAGAATTTACCCTCATTTTTATACCCTCATCCATGATACATCGATCACCTCTATTCTCAAAGCCTACCTCATGGAACTTAACAATGTTCCTCCACCTGCCACAAACATTCACCACGCCTCTATTGGACCATCACACACCCTTGAAATAATTCCAAAAGCACAAGGCTGTACTCCGGGTTCAAGTTCAAGTCCTCAAGGCATCCTTGTCATGGAACAACGCCCTGATTACACCAACGTCTTATTCCAAGATGCTCAGGACCCATGGAAAGATTTTCAGTCCCTTCTCCATATTGAAAATCCACATTATACTGTCACCAACCCAGACTCTCCTATTGCATCTACATCACAACACAAGTCTGACGCTGATGAAGATAAATATCAGCAAGCTGAGGCGTATCTAGACCAGAGACAGATACGTCGGCACAAGCGCCAATATGAGAAAGAGACAGGAGCTGTGTAACCATCGCGCTATCCATCCACTCCATGATGACAATTTGCTGCCATCACACAGCTTTTGATGCAGCAGCCCATATGCCTCCCGTTTGCTTTGAATATTTTATGTAAAAGTCTTAGTCAATGTGCTTTACTTTCTAAAAAGGTGTGTTTTACTTTCCCAAAGCATGTTTTTCTTATGTAAAAATTCTTAGTCGGTGTGTTTTACTTTCTAAAAAGGTGTGCTTTACTTTCTCAAACCATGTGCCTGCTTGTCGATTATAATCATTCGAGGGGTCCTGTCCTCGATGATTTTCTATATTAGGCCCCTTCTGCTTCAGTTGTAGGGAGGAGTTAATCAGAAATAAAAATTTAACTTTCCTTACATCATGTTTCTCTAAATCCTCTCTATCTTCTAGGACTCAAAGAAATTATTTGGGTTCATAATAATACGCTCGCCTCTAATTGTCTATACTGAGTATGCTCTGCACTTGCCTTAAGCCTAAGGATCTTGTGCATCAGAAAGGTCCTGTTTTATCCTCTAAAACCGATTTTTATAAAATGAAAGTGTTTTCTCATAACGTTCACCCTCTTTGAAGGCTATGGGTGCCGTGTTTTTGGGTGGTATCGTGAAAAATTATTTTCAAATATGATTTTCGGATTTGATATTTGATGGATAAGTGTATATCGGCTGGAAACCAGAACGCCACGTACAAATACCCACTGGTATGTGTGAATAAAAGAGTTATGGTATTGCAAGACAATGGTGAGATTGTAACTAAAGATGAAACGAAAGAAAGTGAGATGCCACCATTAGAGGACGTCGAAGATGAAGAGTATATAATCCCTAGAGAATTGAATTTAGTAGCGAGGAGAACTTTGAGTGTGCAAGTAAAGGAAGACGAAGTAGCGCAACGGGAAAACATTTTCCATACTAGGTGTTATGTTCAAGACAAAGTATATAGTATGATTATTTATAGAGGAAGTTGTACTAATGTTGCTAGTACTATCATGGTAGAGAAGTTAGGGCTTCCGACACTTAAACACCTACGACCATACAAACTACAATGGTTAAATGATAGTGACTTTTCGGATTGGCAAGTATGAAGATAAGGTGCTTTGTGATATAGTGCCAATGTAGGCTGGACAATTCGACATACATGTGAAGCATGATGGCTTCACCAATAAATATTCATTTGACCAAAGCAGGTTTATGGAGACTAAGTGAGCCTACAGAGAGAGAGTGAGCAAAAGAAAATGAGAGAAAAGGATAGCGAAATTCAAAAAGAGGGTGAGGAAAATGTGAGAGAAAAACCTAAGAAAAATATGGCCATTGAGCGAAAATCATATCGAAAACAAAAGAATTTCTATGTGAGAGCCAGTGAGATAAAAAAAAAGTATTGTTTTCACATCAGTCGATGATTGTACTTTTGTACAAAGAGGCATTTTTAAACACTAACGGATTTGACCTTACCTTGCCTAGTTCTATTACTTCTCTTTTACAGGAGCATGAGGATGTCTTTCCTGAGGAAGCACCACATGGTTTACTTGCAATTCGAGGGATTGAGCATCTCCAACAGAACCAGAGCCATCAATGCCTCCACCAATTCCTAATCACTCAACAAAACCATCTTCAGCATCTTAGTTCACATTTGATGACATTCCCCGTCATACGCCATGTCCTATGTCCAGTAGTCTTTTGTCTGAGGATATTGGAAATAGGGCCTGTGGACTATGAATACCGAAGTAAACATATCCACTTCTTGATCTGGAATTCGATCTAACTGATGAAAGTTAGATATATTATGTAATTGTTTACGCCACCAAGTGAGTGGTGAAAACATTCAAGGAGTGTCCAGAGAAGGGCCTGTGGACTATTATTGATGGCAATCTGAATTTTGCAAGGACGGAAGAGCTCTTAAATAGAGCTGGAAAGCTTAAAAGAAGATAAAGCTAAAGATAAGACAGGACCCTTATCTTTTCTTTTAGCATAAAGCAAAAGTAAACCATAATTAAAGCAAAAGTAAAAGCATAAAAGCTAAAACACACTTTAGACAAGGTAGGACCCATGTCTTTTATTGAAAGTAGGAAAATCTGAGATTCCTGGATGACTTTGTAGCCATATGAGGCGATTATGGAGCTCAGGGAAATCTGGATGGGGACACGTCACCGGTTTCATTTTCATATTCTTTTTTTGCTCTTTGGATCTCTTGGTAAATCAGGATGTCTTCATCTAATTCGGGGCTTGCTGGCCGTTGAGCTTGAGTTGAAGTAGAGGAAGAGCCTGGTTCAGTGACGGTATACTGAGTCTCTTGGGTTTCTAATAAAGACTGAAAATATGCCCAAGGGTCTTGAGCGTCTTGGAAGAGAACATTGGTGTAGTCGGGTCGTTGTTCTCGAACAAGAATGCCATGAGGACTGGAACTTGAGCCTAGAGTACATATTTGAGTGCCTGGTAGAATCTCAAGAGTGTGGGAAAGACCAATGGAGGTGTGGTGAATGTCTGTTGGGACAGGTTGAACATTGTTGAGTTCTAACAAGAAGGCTTTGAGAGTGGAGATGATTGTAGGATCATGGTCAAGGGGGAAAGGATAAGGCAATGTTTTCCATTAATACACCATGTCCTGTGTCCAGTAGTCTTTTCTTTGAGGATGTTGGAAATAGGGCCTGTAGATTATGAATACCGAAGTAAATATATCCGCTTCTTGATCTGGAATTCGATCTAACTGATGAAAGTTAGATATATTCTGTAATTGTTGACGTCACCAAGTGAATGGTGAAAACCATTCAAGGAGTGTCTAGAGAAGTGTGGGTGCATGATCTGGTGTGGAGATATGCCTAAGGGTTGGTCGGACAAGAAGACAAGTTTTGTAGCAAACAGGACTGTGAGACACCACATGTACCACAACTCATCTTCAGAGATGGTGAGACTGGGAACAATGGTGAAGCCAGTGAGAAACAAGTGTTCTAGACATAAAGAGGGAAACCTTTCTGGTTTGGTTCTGTGAACTTTCATGAAATACCTATAAAGGAATTTCTTTGCAAAATCTTGGATTTTGAAGGTTGATCAGAAAGTGAGGTTTAAAGGAAAAGCTTTTTGGGTTAAGGCCTTGAAGGGGACTGATCGGTACATGGCTATAATTGGGATGGTTTGAATTGAAGAGATGAGAACAGGGCTTTTTACAGATGGTCGGGTGAGGAAATCAGGGATAAGTTTTTTATCACCTCTAATGTGTTGGACTGTGAAATCATACTTTGCAAACCATGTCTTTAAGTTGAGCAATTGCTTGTCAGGAAGCAATTTGTTCTTGGAGTCAAAGATCTTTGGAAAAGAAATATTGTCCATTCTGATGAGGAAATTGTGGCTAATGAGATGAAATTCAAATTTCTTGATTCCATATTTTACCGCAAGAATTTCCTTGTAAATCTTGTGATAATTCATTTCTGAATCTTTGAACTGTCCACTTGCATGAGCGCAATAGGACTCTGAGTCACCGATCTTTTCCAGGAGGATAGCACTCCAAAAGTCATCACGAGCGTCTGTCTGTAAAATGCGTTGGCCGGTGGTGGGAATTTTGAGAGGAGGAGGTGACTGGGCTATCTGTTTAAGCTGCTTGACATCTTCTATCTGATCTGGACCCCATGGTAGAGCTATCTTTTTTAGCATGCCTGATAGCTGACTAGTGTGGACCGCAACTTTGGGAATAAAGTCTCTGACATAATTAACAATTCCAAGGAACTGTTGAATATGCTTTTTGGTGAGATTGATGTCTGGAAACTTTAATAATTCTGCCGCGATGTGTGGTCCTGGATGGTAGTGGCCATCTTTCAAGGTCATGCCAAGAAAGTCAATAGATTCCTTTCCTATGTTGCTTTTCTTTTCAGAAAGCATGATGCCATGTGTCTGCACGATTTCCAGGAAATCTAAAAGGAGTTGTTGATGTGTTTGGTGGTCATGTGAAAACAATAGGATGTCATCAATGTAGATCAAAGCATGATGGAGGATTGGACAGAAGATCTTAACCATTGCTTTTTGAAATAAGGATGGAGCAACTTTGAGTCCGAAGGGTAGAACTGTCCACTGATAATGAGCATCAGGGATACAGAAGGCTGTTTTGGGACGGTTTTCTCGAGAAACACCAAGTTGCCAAAAACCAACTTTAAGATCGAATTTTGAAAATACTTTTGCACCTTGAAGATGAATGAATAGGGATAGATCTTTGGAAGATGAAATTTATCATCTTTAAGGAAAGCATTAAGTGGCTGGTAATCAATAACTAATCTCCTTTTTTCATGAACAAATTCAGATCGTTTTTCAACATAGAAAGCTTGACAAGCCCAATCTGAAGTAGTAGGTTCTATGAGATATTGCCGAAGCAATTGAGTGCATGGCGAGAGTGAGATCAGAAGGAGGCATACCCGGATGGGTAGCTTTGGTGGGATTAATTTCTTTATTAAGCTTGAAAGGAAGATGAATGAAAAAAATGTTCATTTTTCCAAAGCGGGAATGGATGAGTGAATTGAGAATGATTTTCAGGACAAAGTTCAAGGAACTTTTGGGAGATAGAGGTGTAAGGAAGAGTTGTATCTGACAATGTATACAGATGGAGAACATCTGTATATGGCATAAACATTTGTTTGAATTTAATGCATGTTGGTGTGATGAAGAGATTTTTTACCAGTTGGAGGATATATCAAATCTGATGAGGAGATCTTTGTCTGGTAAATCTAAACCCACAATCTTTTGACAAATGATACAGTTGGGGAAGAACTGGATACCAATGGGTTTTTTGGTAATGAGAGGAGTTTCAAAAACTTTTCCATTTGCAGCTCTGAAGTATTCAGTATGGTTGTCCTAATAGTTTGAAGGAAGGATTTTTGGATTAATCATACTGCTATGTGCGCCAGTATCAAGGAAACCAATAACTGAGACAGGTTTATGGAATTTAGAAGGAATGACTGAAATTTTTACTGAGGGACCAGGAAGTGTGGGATGAAGATGGTTAATCTCTTGAATAGTGGAGATCACAGAAATGTCATCTGGATCTGAATCTGTTGAATCAGTAAGAATGAAGGCTATATGATCATCTTTCTCGGACTGTTCTGAGAACATGGATTCAACATCTTCGTTGTCAGAAAGTATAGAAGATTGCTGTAGGTGTTGAATAAAACGAACAGGCTTGGCTGACTTATTTGGGCAATTACAGGCAAAATGTCCGCTCTTCTTACAAATAAAACAGCGATTGTGTTTCTTTTTTCTGAACTAGGAAGGATCCTTTTTTCTGAAGTATTTGTAAGGCTTCTTTGGTTTCTTGGAAGAGGATCTGTAGAAATGCTTCTGAAAGTGTTTCTTTTTTGTAGTTGGACAAGTGCACTTTTTGTCATCTTTGCACTGGATTTTGAGGTAGGGTTTTTTACAGGCTGAGGCAAAGGGTTCTTTGTGTTCAATAAGATCTTTGAAGAAATCTTTTTGTTCACAAATCTTATCAAGGCATAGCATGGTTAATTGAAAGATTTTGCCAAGAGAGACATTTTTTATGTCGAGGTTGAAGGCTGTCAATTGCCTTTGAAGC
Organism: Citrus medica; assembly: GCA_002013955.2. Lineage (NCBI taxonomy): Eukaryota > Viridiplantae > Streptophyta > Magnoliopsida > Sapindales > Rutaceae > Citrus > Citrus medica. The sequence goes on along the minus strand of MKYO02009564.1, from coordinate 323,546 downwards.
TCTGGCTGAAGCTCTGGTGGTAAAGATGCAGCAAAGACATGCTTTAAAGATGGATAATTGAATCCATTCAGTTTGTAATAAAGCATGCTCATTCTTTTGTAATGCATTTCACGGTGATGTCATTTAAGAGAACAACATTTCATTTGGTGGAATTCTTTTCGGGATGCTTCAGTTGATGCTGCTGGTTCTCCAATAAACTGCTCATAAATGACTGCAAGAGCTATAGGAATTGTGGTTTAAATCAATTGGAGTTGTCTGTATTCGCCTAGACTTTCAAACCAATCTCATAGAGATCCAGTGAATCTAGAACAAAACTCTCGGAGAACATTCTGAGATTATGCATTAGGACTTGTCATTTGCACATCAATCCATGCAGTAAATTCTTGATGTCGAGCTTGCCATTTGTGATGAGGGATGTCATCAAATGTAAACCATGGAGAATAAGATGGTTTGGAAGATTTTTCATAAACCGAAGGGACAAAGGGAGCCGGTTCTGTTTGTGAGCCTTGGACATTATCATTATCATCAGAAGATTCGTCGGTAATATGAGTGTCTACAACAGGAGTCGATGTACTAGGATCTTCTATTTTTGTGGTCATGAGAAGACCAGAAATATCTGCATATTGAGACTCAAAGTCTGAAAAAGTTTGTTCAGAGGAACTGAGTATCTCTGTAAAGGATAAAATTTCTTATGAGGCTGAATTTAAGTCATTGTTTGGAGAATCAATGTGCTGATAATGGTATTGATAAGCTGGAGCTTTGTCTTTCTTTGGAGGTTCAAGAGTTGGTTTAGGAGAGTCTTCTGGAACTTGAAGATCTTCCTTGGGTGGAGGTTTTGAGATCTTGACTTTTGATTTGGATCTTTTTGGTGAAGTAGTTTTTGGTGGTGGAACGGAAGGGATATTATGAAGATGGGAAAGACCAAAGAATTGGTTGTAAGTTGACTGTTTAAAATGAGTGTAGAAAGATTGGTATAATGTGAATAGTGGTGCTGGTATAGGTATGGACTGTGTTTTGGTGAAAAGTGAAGGTTGTGCTTTGTCAGCATCAATTCTAGCCAATTCTGTCTTCAGCTGTCGGATCTCTACTTCTTTCTTATTGAATTCGGGACCCTAAATACGATTATTGATCATCGTTCTAAGATCGATATCTAATTCAGAGATTTTGTTCTGTAGATTTGAATAAATCTACCTTTGTTGGGAAGTGATTGTGTCCACCTTTGTTTCTGTTTGTAACACTTGTGATGCCACTTTGTCAATCTTTTTACCAAGATGGTGAAGAGCTTGATTTTGAGCACTGGCATTTTGGGCTTGCCAGTTTAGCACTACCTCATACTGCTTTGGTGCTTCTGGTGCTCCAGAGGTTATGATTGGTGATTGGACATAGGGTTGAAAAACAACTTTGGTTTGAGGGTCTGTGTGCCTTTCAAGTGGAGGAAAGGATTCTTGATATGATTGGCTAGAAGATGAGAACATCAAGCATGACTTAATTTTTGGTTGAGCAGGAACAGGCTTAAGTGGGGATTCTCGTTGGAGTTGCCTGAGTGCTTTCTTATAGATAGGTAATGGTTGATCTGATTCTGGATCATCTGGTGGTCCTGAAGAATAGGGTCGACACGGAGTTTTAGGAGGAGAAGGTTTTTTCTTTCTCCTTCTTCGTCTCATGATTTCAAAGACTTCGTCATCATCTGTGTCATCCAAGTAGGGACAATCTGGATTACACATATGGGCTTCTGGAACATCCCATAAAAAGTGACCGTTGACTCTGTCAGGGTAAACAGGATACCCTTCTGAGGAAAATCCATAGATTCAAATATTGGACTCTTGTCCAGTAGAAACTACTGTAATCATAATAGTATATGAGAGCCGTGCAGGATCTGGATTTGGCTTGTCTGGAGTCTGAAAAGACAACTTGACTTGTCCATCTGTTCTTCTTTCGAAGACAGCTTGAGAAGTCTGGACAAGTTCTGAATTCTAATGGAATTGTTCATAGTTGGTAAGCCATTGTAAAGGCATGAGTTCGAGCAACTCTTGTTTTTGAATTTGGTTGGGGATCTAGATGATGGTTGGAATTGTATCTGTGTCTGCAAGAATCATCAGTGCATCACTGGTTGTTTGTGCAGTTGGGAGATCTAGCGCATGATTTTGCAATCGATACACTATCTGATGATGGAGAGTGGCTATTTTAGAAGTGGAAGTTTGTTTTGCTCCTTGGAGCTGGATTTGGACTTTCAGTGTTGTTGGAAGGTTGGGATCTTCTAGGGACATGTTGAAATTTGGGTAGAAGGTTAACAAGACACTTCCAGCATAGAGTGTCGTTAAAACAGTGCCAATAACAGCATGTTGATACTGTTTAAACCTTGTGTCAAGGAGGGCAATTCTGGCTGTGATGGGTAAACTTTTTCTACCATGCAAGGTGAGGATAAGCCGGACACCACCTAGATGAAGGTGTGTATACCCTTCTCATTTCCAGTTGGTTATGGGATCTATTGGTATATCCATGGTGACATATTGCTCACATTGAGAGGCTTGTAGAGCGCACTGATCAAGTCTGGAAGACTGGATGTACTCTTTAGGCATAGGTCTTTTTGTGGAGATCAAGGTTCGAATACTTCTAATGAAAAAACTTTTTTGTTTGTACAAATGATAAGGACTCATAACAAGGAACTGAGATTCATTAATCTGAGTAGATTCAGGGATATATGAGTATTCAACAAGATTTTCTATTTTTGAGGCTACATGTTTTGAACAAGAATGAGGTAAAGAATGAGTAGAAGAAAGAGAAATATGAGAGGATTTTGATGAAGCTATTTCTGATGAAGAAGAGGAAGATGCCATTTTTTATAGAGTTTCTTCTAGGTGTTGAATAATAATACTTGAGTACTAAACATGATTCATATTTTAAATTTTAAATGTACTACATGTTCGTCTAAGTTTTTGCTATAGATGAGGATATCATCAAAACAAGCAACAACAAACTTACCAATAAAAGCTTGCAAAACATGATTCATAAGTCTCATAAAAGTGCTCGGACCATTAGTCAAACCAAAAGGCATAACTAACCATTCATACAAACCATATTTTTTGTAAGGGCTTTTTCTCATTCATCTCCTTCTTTCACTCAAATCTGATGACATCCACTTTTCAGATAAATTTTAGAAAATAAACAAGACCCATGTAATTCATCAAGCATATCATCTGACCTAGTAATAAGATGTCGATACTTTACCGTTATGTTGTTGATGGCTCGACAGTCAACACACATCCTCCACATTCCATGCTTCTTAGGAACTAGCAAAACTGAAATTGCACATGGACTTATGCTTTCTCTTAAGTGCCCTTTTTCCATCAATTTATTAACTTGCCTTTCATGTTCCTTTGTCTCCTTCGGGTTACTCCTATAGGCTGGTCAATTTGGAACGGTTACACCAGGCACAAAATCAATTTGATGCTCAATCTCTCATATCAGAGGTAAACTATGTGGTGCTGTATTGGGAAAGAAATCCTCATATTCCTACAAGAGAGAAATAATAAAACTAGGCAAAGTAGGGTCAAGTTCGTTAGTGTTTAAAAATGCCACTTTGTACAAAAATACAATCATTGGCTGATGTGAAAACAATATTTTTTTTTATCTCACTCGCTCTTGCATAGAAATTTTTTTGTTTTCCCTTTGATTTTATCTTAATATCACATTTTTCTTTGCCTTTTCTCTCATTTTTCTCAGCCTCTCTCTAATTTCCACTCTCTTTTTCTTTTGTTCATTCTCTTTCTTTTGATCACTTTCTCTCTGTAGGCTCAGTGGAACAAGGGTGATATTGTGTTAATTAAACACAAATGAAATTTTTTTAGTGAATCCATCATTCTTCACACATCTGTTGAATTACCAAGGTCGTCAAAATAAAAAGTGTCTAGCCTACATTGGTACTACATCACATAGCACCTTATCTCCATACTTGCCAATCTGAAAAGTCACTAGCACCTGCTTGTTCACTTTTACTTCACTACTGTCATTCAACCATTATAATTTGTACGGCTGTGGATGTTTAAGTATCGGAAGTCCTAACTTCTCCACCATGATAGTACTAGAGTACAACGTCCTCCATCAATAATCATACTACATACTTTGTCTTGAGTATGGAAAATGTTTTCCTGTTGCACTACTTCGTCTTCCTTTACTTGCACACTTAAAACTCTTTTAACTACTAAAGTCAATTCCCTAAGGGCTATATACTCTTCATTTTCAACATCCTTTAATGGTGGCATCTCATTTCTTGTTGTTTCATCTTCAGTTACAATCTCAACATTGTCCTGCAATACCATAACTCTTTTATTCACACATTCACTTGCTATTTGTCCCCTGCCTTAACATTTAAAACACTTAATGTCATGATTCTTAGTAGTGGGAGTCACGCTGTTACCTTATAAATTGTGTTAGGAGGGCTCGAATATCGACTTAGGTGTAGTAGATGCTTGTGGGCTCTCATCTCACTTTACATGGCTCGGCTTTTATGGAGTGGAACTCGCGCTTGGGGCTGCATGTGTATTACCCCTCCTCTTGAGTTGCTGCTCAATCCTGATGGCTTTGTAAACCATCTCTTCAATCTCCAATGTTGGAATTCAACCATATTTGCAATCTCCCGATAAAGGTCATTCAAGAATCTTGCCATGGTAGCTTTGTAATAATCTTCCTCCACATTTGCTCTAATCATGGCAATATCTATTTCTTTGTAATAATCCTCCATGCTTCGACTACCCTGTGTAAGACTTTGTAATTTTTGGTACAAATCTCGATAGTAGTAGTTAGGTCCAAAACGTCTTCTTTTCAACAATTTCATTTCATCCCATGTCTCAACTGGACATTCTCTATTCCGCCTCCTGTTTATAACAAGTTGATCCCACCAAGTAATAGCATAGTCAGAAAACTCAATCACAACCAATTTTACCTTTTTTTTTCTCTGGATAATTGTGGCAATCGAACACGAACTCCATTTTCTTCTTCCATTCAAGGTATCCTTTTGGGTCATATTTACCTTGAAAAGACGGGATCTTTATCTTTACACCACTCAAATCATCATCCTTATTCCTAGCTCTCTTATCCCGTCCGTCTCTCTCACAGTTCATCTTCTGTGATCACACTCATCCCAACATTAGTCATCAATCTCTCCTCTAGCCAAAGCTCTCTCCCTCCTACGTGCTTGGGGAACGGGTTGTGGCTGCCCCGCTCATGTACTGTGCTTGATTTAAACATTCATGTATGTGCTCTAATTCAACCCTCATCATCCTTTTCATCTCTCCTATCAATGCATGAATTTGCAAATTCTTAGTAGTTGCATATTGATCCTCTTCATTTGTGTTTCGTTCTAGGTTGTGAGACATGGCTAACATCTACAAAAGAAAATTAGAAATAATGTGGAAAGGACTTCACTTTACTCCCTTACGTCTTTCACTCAAGAAAATGATTCACTCAATTTCACTAGTGTTTCACTCAAATTTATTGGCTTGTACCCTGTAATATACTCACACTCTCTTGCTTCTTTTTTTTCCACTTGAAGTAATTCTCACCCGGTTCTTATCAAACTAATCAAACCAATATCAGGATTCAGTAGCAATTCACAAGATTACACTAAGGAAACTCAAATTTTAAAAGCAAGAATACAATGCGTGCGTGTGTGCGCACAGGTTTCGGAAGAACAAATTACTAGAATTTCGGGCAAACTTTTTCACCTATGGAGTAAAACCAATTTTGGACTCTTCAAGACATTAATGATAGAAAATGAATAAAAGATTTTAAGTGGAGGTCGAGGACTTTTTTTTTTTAGGGAAAGGAATAGGTAAAATTTGTGGATTTAAGGAGAATTAAACCTCAAGGATGCAAAATTGATAAATAAATTAAAAAAAACTGTAAAAATACTATTCATGCAACACTGTTCACGCGACATTGTTCATGATTTTTTTTAAGACTAGAACAAGAATGAAAAATCTCAAATGAGAATGAAAAATAATAAAAATATATTAATTTGACCTTGGTGCCTAAGCTCTGATACAAAAAATGATACGAAACCTGCCAAGAACGAATGCAACCCTAATCAATTAGTCTCCAAAATCGAATCTAAACCTAGAATTGAATGGAAACACGACCTGATGCTCAAGAAAACCATGAACCTTAGTATGTGAGGATGTCATAATCAGTTATGATTGATTTGATTGATAAGTCAAAAGTTTGAACACCACGGAAATCTGATAAGTTCAAAGACATAAGAATTCTCTGTTCATTGGATGCAAGTACATTATATAAGGTTGGTTATAAGAATTTTTGGAAATAAATCCTAATCCGAAATTAAATCGAAATCCTAATCTAAAGAAAATAAGGAAAGAATCTAAATTAAATCAGAATCCTAATCTAAGCGAGTAGGAAAGAATTTAAATCAAATCAGAATCCTAATCTAAGCAAATAGGAAAGAATCTAAATAAAAATCAGAATCCTAGTAGGCTTAAATGCCTTACATCAATTAAAATAGAAACTCCGCAATTAAAAGAAAATAACTTATTTGTTTCTCCACTAGACTCCTCAAGAAAAAGGAAAGTATCCCAAAGAAAGGAAAATAATATATTTTCCTGCCATAATGTGCAAGTCAACTTCCTATTTGATGGAAGTGATTATTTGAAAACTTTAAAAGTATGAATCATGCATTTATCATGTGCGATTCCTTCAATGGGCCTCCACGAATTTAATTGAACCCAAGTTGCTTGAATCAACCCATTAAGCACTTCTTTGAATTTCTTTGCTCGAGCTCTTGTGACCATTCGATGAGAACTTGAATAGGATCTTAATATACCTCATTCTGCATGCTTGTGACAATTTTGTCCTCAATCTCATCAAAGAAAATCAAAAGAAAAATACGCATATATGCCCCTTTAAAAAAAGGAAAAAAAATTACAAATCTTGAGTTCAAGATGATAAGGTTAGTTTGACCTGCTCTTCTTCTCATTCAAGGAAAAGGCTATTGACATTGAAGATTTAGAGAGAAGATTTTGATTGAATGGATTCTCACACACACATTATAAGAGTCTAATGTGATATGAGGTTGATTCTTGAATGGGAGTTAAAACTTTGCCAATATTTGAATCTTCCTCTAAGCTATATAGCTATATAATTCAATCAATAAGCCTTTCTTTCTCCTGTCTTTTGTTTAGGTTTCTTTAATGAATTTGATATTCAATAATTTAGACGTGTGTGAGTACTCTTTCTATATTTCAGAATCAAAATTTCAATAACCCTAGACATGGATTTTTATTATTAAAGTTTCAGAATCAAAATTTCTTCATCTTTCTCTGGAAAATTTTATATTTCACTAATTTTTAGTGTTCAAGAAGTGCTATCTTGTTTGTTTAGGTGGCCAACTAGATGAATTTGATGGTGATTTGATTACTACTTTAGGGTTTTTGACCCATAATTGTCAAAAAACTAAACCTAAGTGGCAGATTGTGATCAAGATTATGGGATATTTTCGTTTGATTGCATATAAGATAAATAAACCAAGCTTTGTAGCTTGTTTGTTTTGTTTCTTCATTCAGTCTATATCGTTTATCGTTCTTAATTCTAGCCTTCATTAAATTAAATCTAGAGAGCTTGTTCTGGATTATTTCTTGGAAAGAGATGAAGTAAAGAGTTTATTTCTACTTAACAGTTAAGGAAAGTTCAAGATAATTGAGCTTGTAATTATCTTAGGGTTGTTGTTTTCAAAGAAAGTGAATGATGATTCTAATAATTAACCTAAAATCCAATGTTTAGTGGCGGAGAATTATTCCATATTTCGTATCATAATTCAACTTCTTTAAAATTATTTTCTACAATTTCAAATTTTATGCTTTAGACTTTTTAGTTTAGTTTACGTAGTAAATCAACTCCAAATCCCCCCCCCCCCCCTCCCCCCCCCCCCCAAAAAAAATTGTGTTTATGCTTGTTAGTGTGTCCTTAGAAAATTCGAACAGTTTAAGTTACTTTCGTAAAGTCCAGATAGGGTTTTAATTTAATCTTTGTTGCTAGTCAGTTTTCATGTTTGTGTGTTTTGTGTTAGCAACTTGTTAATTATGAACAATCCTCTGTAGGAATAACACTAGTCTACATCTATACTCAATAACGATAATGTTTAAGGTAAGGTTTTAAGCGATACACTTTATAGTTTATCATAGTGATTATAGTCCTAAGTCTGTTATAGATTGTTTAAATAGATGCGAAAGTACCCTTTGGGGCCTAGTATAAAAATAACTTGAAAATGCACTAATTATGTTCATGGGTCTTGAGTCAATGATTTATACGAAATCAAAAGTAAACTACGAAGTCTAATATGAAAAACAGCGTGAAAATAAATTGATTATAGTCATAGGTAATGAATGGATGATTTGAACGAAAGAAAAAGTACTCTATGAAGTCTAATACTAAAATAAACCTAAAAATAGAATGATTATAGTCATCGGTCTTGAATGGATGAATTAAAGAAAAGAAAAGGCAACATATGAAGTCTAGTACCTAAACGAACCTGAAAATAGACCGATAATCATGGGTTTTTGAATGGATGATTTGAACAAAAGCAAAAATACATTATGAAGTCTAGTACTAAAATAAGCATTAAAATAGACATATTATAACCGTAGATCTTTAAAGCGGATGTTCTGAATGGATCATTTGAACAAAAACAACCTTAAAATAGTTTTTATTATTAAAACAACCGTAAAATAGTTCATGGTTCTTGAATGGATGATTTGAATAAAGGCGAACGTGCTCTACTAAGACTAGTATAAGAAACAACCTGATTTACTATAATCATGGTTCTTCAATAGATTATTTGAACAGATGGAAAAGTACTATATAATGCCAAGTACTAAAATGAACCCAGAAATAGACTAATTATAGTCATGGATTGTGAATGGATGATTTAAGTAAAAGAAAAAGTACTCTATGATACCTAGTGAACTTGAAAAATAAACTTATTATAGTATAGGCCTTCAGTGAATGATTTTAATAAAAGTAAAAGTACAATACGAAGTATAAAAGAAAACCTGAAAATAAACTACTTGCAGTCGGTATTGAATCGATATTTTGAATAGAAGAAAAGTACTCTCTAATGCTTTGAACTGAAATGAAAATGAAAAAAAAAAAAATTGATTGTAGTCATCGATCTTGAATAGATTATTTAAATGGTAGCAAAAGTACTCTATAAAGCCTAGTATTAATATCCTATAGTTATGAGTCTTGAATGGATTATTTGAAGAAAAGAAAAAGTAGTCTATGATGCCTGGCACTAAAATGAACATGAAAAGATAGTAAATATAGTCATATGTCTTGAGTGGATGATTTAAACAAAAGTAAAAGTACTTTATGTAGCCTAATACTAAAATGAACATGAAAATATGTTGATATAATTGTATGTCTTGAATAAACAATTTGAATAGAAGCAAAAGTACTCTTCAAAGCCTAGTATTAAAATATACATAAAAATAGATTGATTATAGTTATGGGTCGTGGATGGATTTTCTAAACAGAAGCAAAAGTATTCTTGGAGGCTAGCATCAAAAGCAACCTGAAAATATACTGATTAGAGTCATAGGACTTAATTGGATGATTTAAACAGAAGCAAAAGTATACTACAAATCCTATTGAGAAGAAAATGAACTGATTATAACCATGGACCTTGAATGGAAAATTTGAACAAAAGGAAAAGCATTGTTAAAGCTTAACACTAAAATGAACTAGAAGATAGACTAATTATAGTCATTGGTCTTTAATGAATGATTTGAAAAAAAGAAAAAGAAAAACTCTACGATGCCTAATACTAAAATAAACATAAAAATAGATGGATTATAGTCATGAGTTTTGTTGCCCTTATACGGGCCAACGACCACCTTAGAACCATACAAGAATGAAGTAACATAGTTTACCGTTCATTTTCTAAGCACCAATTGACTTTCAGAGGATTCTAGCAATCTTTACTTCAAAAGCCTGCAGTTATGCATGTTGAAGTTGGAGAAATTCGAATTTCAGGTAACCTACTAAGACGTTGCAACAAGCACATCGATCTAACAATTTGTATCAAAACCTAGTCACGTGTTCGATAAGTGGGCTAGTACTTTATTAACCAATCAATAGTGTGCCATTAACTAGCAGTGAGCAGTCATGTCGGATTAAGGGTACATGATAACAGAGTCCTAGGTGTCATCGAGGTGGAGATTGCTGGCCTTATAGGGTGGCCAACCTCAACCCAACAAATGGTATCAAAGCCTGGTCACATGTTTAATAAGTGGGCTAGACCATATTAACCAATTAGCCATGTGCTATCAACTAGATATTATGTTGAAACGAGATCACAAAACAGATCAAGTCCTAAAGTGTCACTAAGGGAGAGATTGTTGGCCTTATAAGTGGTCAACGACCACTCTTACAATTACACAGGGATGAAGTTAAATGGTTTAAAGTCAATCCTTTGAGCACCAACTAGTTTCAAGAGGAATAAGGCAACCTTTACCTCAAAACTTTATAGTTGAAGGTGCTAAAGCTAGAGAATTCAATGATGGGTCAAGGTTTTGAATGGATGATTTCAACAAAAGAAAAAGTAATTTCACTATATGAAGTCTAGTGAATGAACTTGGAATGGATTGATTATAGTTCTAGATTCTAAATGGATGATTTGAACGTAAGAAAAAGTACTCAATGATGCCTTGTACTAAAATAAATATGAAATAGTCATATTATAGTCACGGGTCCTGCATGAATGATTTGAACGGAAGAACTAGTCTACGATGCATAGAACTAAAATGAACATGGAAACAAACTAACTATAGTCATGGTCTTGAAAAAATGATTTGAATATTAGAAAAATTACTTTATAAATTCTAGTATAAAAAACAACCTGAAAATATATTGGTTATAGTTATAGGTCTTGAACGGATGATATGAACATAAGCAAAATGTAACACTCCACTTAAAAAAAATTAATTTTATAAAAATATTTAAAACACTGTTACTTTTTAATATAAATATAAATTTTAAAAATAGTTTTACATAACAAACAAAATTTTCTTATAAAAAGTAGAAGACATACAGAGCTTCCTTAGTATATATCTCAAAAACTTTATTATTACATAAAGCTAGGATATTTATTTTTCGATTGAAACAAAGCTGAGCCCATCATTAAACCCAAGGTTTGTTATGCTCATATGCATTTCGCCTCGGATAGGACTTGGCGCTAGCTTGCCATACTCATTGTTACCTGCAATATAAGGATTTTATGAGTTAATACCCAGTAAGATAACACTTTGATGCATGTATAAATTATTATGCATATAGATGACTATATTAAACTTAGAAAATACAAAACAACTTTATTAGGGCCCTAGGCATGTATGCCCTTGGGCCTAATTAGTGGATCTTTTGGGCGTTGCGTATCGCCATTACCAAAAGATTACCTTTTACTAAGCTTGGAGGGCCTGCCCTCTTTGGGAACTTTACCACCTTGTAGTACAACAACCCATTTTTCATTAATTCATTTTCTAAAATGTCTTCTTATAAAGTAATCCATGAAATGCATGCATTCAATGCAACTTATATTATATAACATGTGAAGTTTCTAGAGGAACAACAAAATTAACACACACTGGCATTTAAGGACAACAATCTTTAATGCAGGCGACAGTGCCGTCCATGTAGAGATTAAACATAATGGAATTATAATATAGGTGGCAGAGCCGACCATAGTATAATTAAGTAAAAATATCATAAATTATGTGACATAGCCGACCATACAAGGAGTATATAAGAAAATATTATAATATAGGCAGTATAGCCGACCATATAAAAATTTAGATTATAACTAATCACATCATAGTAGCCATCACAAGATAAAAGATTAGTTAAAACTGAAGTTAAGTATGAAAAGAATTTTGTCCCTACATTACAATTGAAGTGTTACTTACCTCTTAAACTTGACTTCTCTAGACCTTTCTAACTTGGGAATTTCTCTACTCTTGATGTTATGACTTAGAATAGAAGGGGGTGGAATTTTTAGGTTACATTGAAAATGAAAGGGATAGGGGGTATTTATAGGATTTCTTAAGGCTAATGGATGGTTAGGAGTTTGCCACCATGACTCTTGATTAATGATTGAGATTGTCCTTCATAAATATTTTACTAAATTCTAGAATTCCTAACTATCTCTACAAACTTCTCTTACATCATCTCTTATGTCATTACTTATGTCATTATTACTTAGAATTAAATATTTTATATTATTATTATTATTATTATTATTATTATTTTAATACTTAAGGGTGCTTATTACCTTAAAGTAAATTCTATTATATTCAAGTGAGAAATTTGTATCTCACAAAAAATACTCTCTAATGCCTAGAAATAAAATGGACATGAAAAAATTGATTATAATCATTGGTCATGAATGGATGATTTGACTAGTAGCAAAAGTATTGTATGAAGCTTATATCAATAATAGACTAATTATAATCATGGATCCATAATGGATAATTTGAAGAGAAACAAAAGTACTCAATGATACATAGCATTAAAATGAACATGAAAATATATTGATTATGGTCATATATCTTGAATGGATTATTTGAACAGAAGCAAAAGTACTCTTTCAAGCTTAGTACTAAAATCTACCTCAAAATAAATTGACTACAATCATGAGTCTTAGATGAATTATTTGAACATAAGTAAAGGTATTCTTTGAAGCCTAGTATAAGAAACAGCGTAAAAATAAACTAATTATAGTCATGGGATTTGAATGAATGATTTAAACTGAAGTAAAAGTAGACTATGAAACTTAGTATGAAAAACAGCCTGAAAATAGGTTGATTATAGTCATGGAACTTGAATGAATGATTTAAACTGAAGTAAAAGTACGCTACGAAGCCTAGAATGAAAAACTACCTGAAAATAAACTGAGTATAGTCGTGGTTCTTAAATGGATGAATTGAAAGTGGCAAAGTACTCTATGAAGCCTAGTTTAAAAAACAATCTAAAAATAGACTGATTATAGAAATGGGTCTTAAATAATTAATTTGATAGAAGCAAAAGAATGAAGCCTTATATTAAAATTAACTTGAAAATGGATTGATTATAGTTATGAGTCTTTAATAGATGATTTGAATAATAGAAATATACTATATAAAGCCTATTACTAATGATGGATCTTACCTAATATGAATCCTATCATCGGGAAATTACTGGATGTTTATACAATGACGATATTGAGACCGCATGTTCGAACCTTTGTGATGAGATTAAGGATAAAACTATCACAAGCACATGGGATGAGGCATATTCAGATCCTATTTAAGTTCCCGTCGGACCAGTTACAAGAGCTCGAACAAAGAAATTCAAAGAAGTGCTTAATGGATTTATTCAAGCAACTTGGGCTCAATCAAATTCGTTGAGGCCCATTGAAGGAATCACACATGATAAATGCATGATTCACCCTCTTGAAGTTTTCAAATAGTCACTTCCATGAAATAGGGAGTTGACTTAAGTATTATGGCTGGAAAATATATTATTTTTCTTTTTCATATACTTTCTCATTTCTTGAGAAGGCTGTTAGGGAATCACATTAGTTATTTCTATTTTAATCGCCTAGTTTCCATTTAATTGATGTAAGACATTTAAGACAATTAGGATCCTGATTTAGTTTAAATTCTTTCATATTTACTTAGATTATGATTATGATTTGATTTAGATTCTTTCCTATTAGGGAAGATTTAGATTTAGATTTGATTTTTGGGTTAGGATTTATTTTCAAAAATTCTTGTAACCAACCCTATATAAAGTACTCATATTCAATAAACAAAGAAAAGTTTTTTATGCAATTGGTGAGAGGATTAATTCTCTTTGGTTCTTTACGAACTCTTTGAACTTATCGAATTTCTGTGTCATTCAAATTCTTAACTTCTCAATCAGACCATTCATAACCGATTGTAACATCTTCACATATTAAGGTTCGTGCTTTCAATAAGCGTTGGGTCGAGGTTTCATTCCATTCCTGGTTTAGATTCAATCTTGAGAATTAAATTAATTAGGGTCGCATCAGTTCTTGACGGGGTTCGTATCACTTTGTCAAAGCTCTTTATTATCTCCTTTCACAAAATTAAAAATAGGTGTAGACATATTTTCGTAAATATTAGTCATAGGAGGTTTTCGAGTTATGCTCAATGACATTTGGACAGCACTGTAAGCATATGAATTTACATTTCCCATCAGTTCCATTTATTCTTTCTAGGGCCTGTCGATATTACTTTCTGCTTGTACATTAGAATGGCAGATTATATGACCAATTGACGTACGTCCCATCTAAAGCAATCGACATCATCAACCGTTAACTACAAGTGCTCAATAACATTTGGACAGCACTGCAAGGGTATGAATTTACATTTCCCATCAGTTTCATTTATTCTTTCTTGGGCCTTTAGTTATTACTTTCTACTCGCACATTAGAATGGCAGATTATATTACCAATTGACGTACTTACCATCTAAAGCGATCGACAATATCAACCGTTAACTACAAGTGCTCACCATAGCGCAAAGGTGCAGGTTTCTAACAAGGGATAGGCTAGGTTTAACATGAGAATTATTTAATTTTGCACAATCAAGCAACAAAAACTTGCCTTGCCCGTATGTTTTGTTGCGCAAAATATATTGCTTACCCTTTGCACAGGTGGAATGACTCTTATGCGTACCATATAAAGAGATACCCCATTGGTTTTTACACCAACAAAGATACATACAACACAGATTCTGCCCGCCACATGCATTGCAGTTCTTCTCGCAACTTAGCCATATACAAATTGAGTTGGTTTAATGAATTGATAAATTTGTTCCATAAAAGGATCAAACTATGGTTCAATTTACCTCAATTTCACATAAGGATCAAACTATTTGATTAACTTTCTACAAACCAAACTCGATAATCTGAGAATACTATTTACACCCAGACATATTTAGAATGACCTTATTCCTCAACAAAGTAAATATACTCCATATATTACGGAAGGTCAACCTCCTTGATTTCTTCAGCATCTATTCTTCATGATAGAGATACAGGCCGAGACCAAACCGAGCACATGCTTTGCAGAAAGCTATTTCCTCAGCAGCAGCAACTGGATCTATGATGCGGCTGTCACTGGATGATACTGTTCCCGTTGCCTCGCGGTGTGCCTACAATGGTGACATGATATAAAAAATTATAGCTTATTATAATAAGCGAGCTTTTTCTTTTCAAATCTGTTTTTCCTTCAGTAATAAACTCATTTTTAAATAATAAACAATATTACTATAATTACATGCACCATTATGATGAAGCACTCGTGTGATTAGTTCATATTATTCAGTATATTATAAACAAACACAAAACTAAAACAGAAAAGCTCATATTTTCACATTTGGCAACCTCACATTTTCCTTGCTTGAAAAATCCCATTTCTCATGTCATTTCTGACGACATCAAACTCTTACAACTCAAGGAGATGCATTATCAAAGAAGAGCAGTTATAGAGCTGAAATATCAGACAACTTCTCAAAGAGTGCACATCATGCAGATATTTGTCACTCCAGAGTCAAAAAGGCTTTGCTGCCAGGTTGATATTAAAACAGTACCAGATGCATTCACAAATATAGAGAGTGTGATCAATTAGGTTCACATAGAGCAGCAGTTTCTCATGAGACAATAGCATCTATCTGCTAAGTATCTTTTCGTTTGGCAGATGATAAAAATAGCTTCACAAATTACACTTCCGTAGAAGAAAAACAGTTTATTTGTTACTTGAAATGATAATCTCATTTACTCAATTAGATAATGAGATTGCAATGTGATAAACAGTCAATTCCAGATTTACGAGCACATAACATTTATATGAACATTTTAACTCAAGAACATAAAAAACAAAGAACATACATTTAACCCATAACAAGATAAATGAGTAGAAAGATATTTACACAGAAAAAAATAATAATAATAATCTTTGTTCTGTTCCTCACTGGATGGAGACAGAATAAAAAATAAAATCTCAAGAATAGTCTTTTTCGAGAAAGAAAAATATAAAATTAATCAGTTTTAACCCAAATTTGCTATACATGGAAGAGCGTTGGATATACAGTCACTGACAACAGAAGTCTGGTAAATTTTATAGAATTTGGAACAACTACAATGGCAATTTCAAGTCTGGGGAATACATAAATTTTGAGATGGGATTAGCATCTAGGTTGTTGGTAAGAAAATCTAACTACGGTGGATATTATGGCCCTTTGTCTTGGTTGGGTCATAAGGGTGCATAGTACCTAGTAGGGAGATTGAAGACTAGATTCTAAATTGACAACGCAAGACAGTAGCAACAAGTCTGTTGACCTAAAGGTTATACAAACCTTGATTTTGATGATAACAAACCACATGTCGAGTAAAATAGAAAACATATTCTTTCAATCTAACTAGCTCTTGAAGGACAAAAATCATCCATGCGAGATTAAGTTCAAAGCATTCATGGACAACCATCAAGGATAGTAGCTTAGGTGATCTTTCTTGTCACATTTCTTATAAAGCTTATACTAGCTTAGGTGATCTTTCTTGTCACATTTCTAATAAGCTAGTATGAGTAAATGTGAGCATGAGTAAATATTTAAAAGCTCAACTTATTATCATGATTATGGCATTTAAATCTATCATTGTTTTCATAATTATAAAGTTTCTATGCTTGAAGAAAAAGGGAAATTAAGTGTTTTTATCAAAATGTTTGTCTTCTATATAGGCTAATTTCAAGAGTTTCGGAAATCATGAAATCATACAAGTATTGCCGAAATTCTAGAAAAGATTTTTGGCCAATCTCAAATTTTATGAAGTTTTAAGGATAAATTGTAAAATCTTAAAAATTGAGAAATTAGAATTAGTGATCATCCTCCTCCCAGTTAGCAACCATCTATTAACGACGTATTACATTCTATCTTTGAAATGGCTATTTGCTTATTTTTTAGCAGTGATCCATTTGGGCTTCCAAATCGCTTCAACAGTAAGATGCCACATCAGCAAGCAACTATCCACTTCAAAGTTATTGGCAATCCAATTGCACACAGAATGTCCTATTTTGAGAGAGCAATAGCTAGTTTCTTGATCCATCTATAAAATCGATTTCATAAATTTTGCCAAGCTAAAACATGATCATTCTAAGCATACTTGAGCTTTCACTTGTTATTACATACATTGATTCATTATTGAACTATTACTTGCTTATACACTCTTGCAAGTAGTTTGATCTTGTAAGAATCATTTCTATTTGCAAGATTAAAAAGTTGTAAGTGTGGGAAACACTTAGGTAAAGAGGTGGGATCATCTCTAGATTATAAAGGTTCAATGACACCATTAAAGTCGTATACATTTTGAAACCTTAGGATATAGGACTTGGTTTGTGGAATCCTCAAGTTTGAATCGCCTGGAGGCATAGACGTAGGCAAGTTTACTGAACCATGTAAAACTTTTTGTGTTCATTTTCTCTACCCCTATCTCTTTATATCAATTGTTGTAACTATTATTGTTGGTTTTGGTGGTTGGAATGGTTGATTTGTGATTATGATTGAAGAAACTTCTAGAAACCCCAATTCACCACTACTTGGGCTGTTTGGTTAGAATTACAAAGTCAGATAGGGTCGAAAACATATTTTATTTAAAAAAAAATGTAATGTTGCAGGGACTGAATTAAGGGAAAAGAAATCTTAAGTTTGCAAATTGCCATGGACTAGAATCAACTAATTCTCTGGGGTTTGACGCTAGAATTGGATATTATCAACCAAGGAATGCCCACACAGCTGCTAAAAGAATGCACTGACAGAAAAAGGATAAAAAAAAACTATGAACTCAAAATTTTCCATGGAAATATGGATGTTTGATCTGACATGTTCTATCTGTTTTAGAAAACATGGGGATGGAGATGATAGGATGAGTTTGATGAAACAATATCAATTCCTTGCATTTGGATCCAACAAAACTTCTCCCAAAATCACTAAATTTTAAGACCCTTAACATGTTAGATAATTTGCTTCCACAGTGTAGACTACAAAGAGCAGCCATATTGAAACTGTTTTGAAATATTTCATTGTAATTAACACCAAACAAATATCAATGGGAGAACATCATCAACTACGAGAAAAGGTATGAGGAATAATATCTATGATTTCCAAAAGCAAAACAACCTTATAAGAAAATAACGAACAAAAAAATTTGAAGATTGCAACTGAATTGATAAATTATAAAAGAAACAAAGAAAATCACCTCTCCATCAGATCCTCTCAAGGTGACTCGGTAAACTACAGTGACACTTCCGTTCTCAGAGAATATCACATCACGTACTTCCCCACACCAACCTGCCAAAAAAAAATCAAATTAGAAATCAAATTAATAAAAAAATTAGTTTCACTGAAAAAAAATTAAGAATAATTAATTAATTAGGTTAAGAGAAAGCCAACAGACCAGGGGCATAGAAACTCAACATCCTGTTGGCATTATACCTACGAACAGAGATGATCGGATCGGATCAGACCATCAAATTAGCGAACAAACTGAAATAAAAAATAAAACTAAAAATAAAATTACCAGGAAATGAAAGTGGAGGAAGTATTATCAGAAGGATTTATGATGTTATCGGGAATCCTCTTGTTGAGATCACGAAGGATCTCAACCAATGGGCGAGTCATGTAAGATGAGTTTGCCGAAGAAAATGACTTCTCCAGCGGCACCACATAATTTGAATTCGGCACTCCTTTGTTCTTATCATTATTATTTGCAGCATTACTGCTGTGGCTGCTGCAATACACAAGGCCGACGGATCCGGTTCTCCGGCTGAGTCTCAACTCATTCTTGTAATTGTTACTGCTCCAATACCAATACGCACATGATGATTTTGGAACAAACAAATTAGTAGCCGTCGTAGCAGTAGCTGCGTTGGTTACCCATGCCATGTTACTGGATTTGCTGCCTCCGTCCCCTCTCTTGTGCCGCTGCAATTGTTCTAACAGCTGTACTGCTGTACCAACTCAAATTTTGGACCTACACACACCTACCCACTCTATAATCAAAGATGGCTAGTTTTTATTTATAACTCCCTCAAGTATGACATATTTTTAAGTAGAAACGATTGAGGACGTAATAGGCAATTTTTGCCTCTTTTAATGTTTGGCATGGGTTGGCAAAAACTCGAACTTTCGGTTCGGTTCAATTTGATTTCGGTCTAAACCAATTGGTTTTTTAGTAATCATAATCTCAATTTTTGGTTTGATTTTCAGTTCAATTTGATTTTTTAATTTTAAATTATAAATTTCTTTTATTTTAAATTTTTTAAATTTTCGATTGATTTTTTTAATTTTTATATTGAACCACTAGTAGTGGAGAATGATTATTTTATAAAGACATGAGGTTATTTTCTATAACTTTCCCTTTAATGTGAAGCATTAATTTTATTTTCCTTTAGATGTTTTTATAAGTTTCAACCAACCCCAACATAAACTTCAACCTACTCTTTATTTCTGTTGGATTTAATTATTGACTAACATTAATCTTCAAATATAATGACAAGCACTTTAATTCAATTTGATATTTTTTAAATAGGGGTAATTTTGACGTGCCCCCTCGTGAAATAACAATCTTCAAATTGCCTCTTACTATTGAAAATATTAAGTTATCTATGATAATCGTTAACTTAACAATTGATTACTATTGACTTGTTAAAGTATAAAAATATCTTTTTTAATAGTTTTGTTAACTAATGATTTTAATTTTAAAAAATATTATTAAATTAATAAAATAAAAATATAGTTTTGGTTGCCGTGGCTGTGCCTGGCCAAGGGTTTGGGTGCATGGCAATGGATTTAGTTGCATTAGCCGTACGCGACCATGGCTTTCGCTGCCATGGCTGTGCCCAGCCATGACATTGGTTGCCTTGGTTGTGCCCAGCCATGACATTGGTTGTCTTGACTGTGTGGGTGTATTGGCCATACAGGGGCATGGATTTGTGTGCCAATCTACAAATTGAGTAAATCCATAAGTGATGTGGACTGTGTGAGTTCAATTCTTATGAATTCATTGGCTTGAAATAATATGTCCTTATCTTATATTGGCAAGTAAGGTATTTATATAAACTCAACATACTTTGTGTATCTTTTGACATGGATTCCTTCAGCTTCCATTCTTGTCAATAAATTTCTTGAAATAATTATTAACACCCCCCCAAAAAAAACTTTTTATAACCAAATTGAATCACTAGTAGTGGAGAATGATTATTTTATAAAGGCATAAGGCTATTTTCTATAACTTTCCCTTTAATGTGAAGCATTAATTTTATTTTCCTTTAGATGTTTTTATAAGTTTCAACTAAACCCAACATAAACTTCGACCTACTCTTTATTTCTGTTAGATTTAATTATTCACTAACATTAATCTTCAAATTAGATTTAATTATTCACTAACATTAATCTTCAAATATAGTGGCAAGCACTTTAATTCAATTTGATCTTTTTTAAATAGGGGTAATTTTCACGTGCCCCCTCCTGAAATGACAATCTTCAAATTGCCTCTCACCATTGAAAATATTAAGTTATCTCCGATAATCATTAACTTAACGATTGATTACTATTGACTTGTTAACGTATAAAAGTATCTTTTTTAATAGTTTTGTTAACTAATGATTTAATTTAAAAAAATATTATTTAAATTAATAAAATAAAAATACTGTTTTGGTGGCCGTGGCTGTGCCTGGCCAAGGTTTTGGATGCATGACTGATTGATACTAAAAAGTGTACATTTAATAACGATACAATTATTAGTTTTTCACTTATTGTGTCGATTAATGCGTTCGTTATTTCTAAATTATTTTAATACTCCCCAAATATATTTTATATTAAATTAATTCGTAATTTGTGTTAATTTTTATCTTGTAAATATTTTTCAGGAATAAAGATGGAATTAGAATTGAAAACGAGAATAAAGAAGAACTACTATTTATCTTGTAAATATTTTTCAGGAATAAAGATGGAATTGGAATTGAAAGCGAGAACAAAGAAGAACTACTGGAACAAAAATTGAAGAGATGTAATACTAAATAATAAATAAAATAAAATAAAATAAAAAAGAAAAAAAAGAACAAAAACATGTTGGTGATGGTCAGGAGGCCATCACGCCTCTTGACAATCACACAATTCAATATATATATATAATATAAAAATAAAATAAAATATTAATATTAATAAAAGAAAAGAAAAGAAAAGAAAACGATTCCCTTACCTATAAAAGGCAAGGGGATGCGAGAGAAGCGAAAGAGCTATTTTGAGAGCATAAGCCGAGAGAGAATAGAGTGCAGCTGAATAATTTCTTTCTTTCTTTGTTTCTTTTCTTGTTTCTGTTTGTATCAATTTTCTTTGTAATATATTTTAAAAAGTTTATCAAATAAAAAGAGTTTTGTGTTTTCTTTCAATATGAGTAGCTAATTTTATTAAGCTGAGCTGAAGGGTGAAGCTTAATGTTTGAAACTATTAATTATTATTATTTTCTCAAATGAGTTTTTAAGTTTATTTAATTCTTTTCTAATTATTTTTATATCATGTTAATTTATAAATCTCACTGAATTTTATGATATTTTGACATAATGCCGACACATTAATATAGTGTGACACGTTAGGTACTTTCTTCTATATTTATCCATACATATAGAATTAAGTGATATAATAATTAATTGGTAAAAGTGAGGCAAAATATAAATAAGAGAGTATTAAAATTATTGTTTGAATATAGAGAATGAATCCTAAACCTTAGCTTATTTTTAAATTGATTTCAAATAATTTCTTTTCCCCACAATTAATTTTCTTAGTTTTACTAGATTTAAAACTCCCTGTGGTTCGACCCCAGTCTCACCGAGTTATATTATAACTAGACACTCGTATACTTGAGAGTAATACACTTTTGAGTCGTGTTAAGTTTTTAGCGCCGTTACCAGGGAATTTTCTAAATTTGGTATTAGTTTGTCTTTACTTTATGGTTATTTATTTTTATTTTATTTTGTTTTGTCGTTACTATCTTTCCATAATTCTATTTTATTCTCTTTTTATAAAACTTCAGTTAGCACCCCTCTTCTTTTCAAACCTTAATATTATCCATAAAATTTGTGAGAAACTTCATCTTAGCC
Organism: Citrus medica; assembly: GCA_002013955.2. Classification (NCBI taxonomy): domain Eukaryota; kingdom Viridiplantae; phylum Streptophyta; class Magnoliopsida; order Sapindales; family Rutaceae; genus Citrus; species Citrus medica. Next base: position 301,327 of record MKYO02009564.1, on the reverse strand, counting down.
CAGAAACCTTTGCAAATCAGTTCCCAAATCAAATTTATTTCTTTAAATTTCTGCAATTTACTTTCCGCATTTATTTTAAATGGTCGGTTCTCTCGCCTGATTGTTATTTAAATTTTGTTAATTTATGTATTTTTGTTTAAATGATCGGTTTTACCGCCTAACATTTTAATTTCACTTTGCTAATTTATTTACATGGTCGGTTCTATCGCCTATAATTTTAATTTCAGTTTATTTATTTTTATGCATTAATTTATTTAATTTTATGTTTTATTATATGGCTGGTTTTAAAATATCGCCTAAACTGTTTCTTTTAATGGCTGGTTTCACCGCCTAATTTATTTATTTATTTTTCAGTTTGTTTATTTTTATTTCGCATTTTTTTGCTTATTTAATTTCCAATTTATTTTCATTTCTGCAATTTTTCATTTAGTGTTTTTTTGCATCATTAGTTTAGCACACATCATTAGCATTACATGCGTCGTTGGTCTCGTACAAATAGTGGCAGATTAATTAGAAGATCACCTTCACCACCTTTAAATATGGCTGACATAGGAGCTAAAAATTTTTCGGAGCACGAAAATGACCAAGCCTTGCAAAATCTTCATGAACAACCTAGGACCCTTAGAGACTTCATGCATCCTACTAGAACAGGGTCACCATCATGCATAGTTTTCCCTCCTGATGCATCACGTTTTAATTTCAAGTTTGGTATCATTCAACTTTTGCCTACCTTTCATGGTTTTGAGTCTGAAAATTCATATTTGCATTTAAGGGAATTTGAGGAAGTCTATAACACCTGTACTAATCAAAATTGTAGCATGAATATAATCAGGCTTAAGTTTTTTCTTTTCTCACTAAAAGATAAAGCTAAAACTTGGCTACAAAATCTTAGGTCAGAATCCATCAGAATTTGGGATGAAATGCAAGCACAATTTTTGAAAAAATTCTTCCCACCCCATAGAACAAATTCTTTCAAAAGACAAATCACCACTTTCACTAAAAAACCAGGAGAAACTCTCTACCAATGTTGGGATAGGTTTAAAGAACTACTTAATATTTGCCCACATCACGGTTTTGAAACATGGAGATTAATGTCTTATTTCTACGAGGGATTAACATCCCAAGGAAGACAAGTCGTTGAAATGATGTGTAATGGTGAGCTTAGGGATAAAAGTCCTGAAGATGCATTAGATTATCTTGACTATATAGCAGAAAATGCACAACACTGGGATATAATTGGTTCTATGAGTCATCAAGTAAACTCCAGTCATCTCCATCTGGTCGAGGCATGCATAACCTTAGGGAAGACCATGATTTTCAAGCCAAATTTGCATCATTAGCTAGAAAAGTTGAAGCATTAGAGTCGAAAAAGAATGATCATGTAAAGTCTGTTCAAAATATTTCACGTTATATTTGCGATTCTACTGACCATTCTATGCAGGACTGTCCAACTTTACCAGCTCTGAGAGAAAGTCTGCATGAACAAGTAAATGTCGTTGACAATTTCAAAAGGACAAATCCAAATCCATACTCCCAAACTTACAACTCTGGTCGGAGAAACCACCCAAATTTCGGTTGGAGAAATGACAATCATGCACAACCTTCACAACCAGTTCCTCCACGTCAAAATTTTCGAAACTCCCAGAGTTACCCACCATATGTCCCACCACCAAGAAAAACTCTGGAAGACATATTGCATTCGTTTATTGAAAAACAAGAGTCGATCAATAACCAAACAATGCAAACCTTAACCAATTTGACAGAAACTATCTCCAAACTTACATATGCTCTGACCATACATGAAAAAGGAAAATTTCCTGCTTAACCTGAACCAAACCCCAAGAGTCAACAACATCCTCAGATGGGAAATTCAGGAAACCAAAATATGAGTCAAGTCAAATTGGTTATAACCCTTCGTGGTGGTAAAGTGGTCGAAAAACACATTGTGGACCCTCGTGAAACTAGTAAAGATTCAATTTCAGAAAATAGGGAAGAGTCTGTCGAACCTTTAACCCATGAAGAAATAACCAACTCTCCTCTTGTACCCCCATTTCCTCAAGCACTAATCAAACCAAAGAAATCAAACCATAGTCCAAAAATTTATGAAGTTTTTAAACAAGTAAAAGTCAACATTCCTCTGCTGGATGTCATTAAACAGGTACCTTCTTATGCTAAATTTCTGAAAGATCTGTGCACGGTGAAAAGGAAACATAAGGTGCAAAAGAGAGCTTTTCTAGCAGAACAGGTAAGTTCTATTCTCTCAACCAATAATGCTTTGAAATACAAGGATCCTGGTTGTCCAACTATTTCTTGCACTATTGGGGATCATAAAATTGGACATGATTTACTTGATCTTAGTGCCAGTGTTAATTTGCTTCCTTACTCAGTGTACCAACAACTCAATCTCGGTGAGTTTAAACCAACTTCTACCACTCTTTTACTTGCTGATAGATCGATTAAGGTTCCAAAAAGAATAATTGAAGATGTATTAGTCCAGGTCGATAAATTCATATATCCTATGGATTTTATTATTTTGGAAATGGAACCAATTGCTAATGAATGCAAATAAATTTATGTTATTTTGGGTCGACCATTTTTAGCTACTGTTAATGCTTTGATAAATTGCAGGAATTGATTAATGAATTTATCTTTTGGCAACATGACACTGGAACTCAATGTGTTCAACATGTGTAAACAACCTCACCACCAAGAAGATGATGATAATGAGAATGAGGAAATTGATCTCATCAAGCCAATCATTGAGGAACACATTCAGGATGAGAATTTTACAAACTCTGTTGAAATTTGTTTTGCTGGTTCTTTTGAATCAAGTAAAGAATTAGATTGTGATACTGCTAACATATGCCCTACACTTGATTCTATGCAGGTACCTATAGGTGACGATGACCAATCAAACTTTGAAGATATGGTGCAACCTGAAGAACTAAACGAAGAGGAAGCACCAGAGCTCAAATTAAAGCTCTTGCTAGAATAATTGAAGTATGCCTATCTTGGAGAGCAGCAGACATATCTGGTGGTAATTTCTTCCTAGCTCACGCATGATCAAGAAGGTAAGTTGTTATCTATACTAAAAAGGCATAAAACTGCATTTGGTTGGACCTTAAAAGACATAAAAGACATTAATCCTTTAATTTGCACACACCGAATACACTTAGAGGAAAATGCCAAAACAACCCGTCAACCACAAAGAAGACTAAACCCTCATACGAAAGAAGTGGTAAAAAATGAGGTCCTTAAACTACTAGATGTAGGAATTATATACCATATCTCTGATGGTAAATGGGTAAGTCCAACTTAAGTAGTACCAAAGAAATCTAGAATAACTGTTGTAAAAAATGAAAAAGGTGAACCAATCCCAACACGAATTCCATCTAGTTGGCACATGTGCATTGATTATAGAAAATTAAATGATGCCACTAGAAACGATCATTTTTCCCTTCTATTTCTAGACCAAATTCTCAAAAGAGTAGCTGGACATCCCTACTAATGCTTTCTTGATGGCTACTCTGGCTATTATTAAATCCCTATAGCTTTAGAAGACCAGAAAAAGACCACATTCACATGCTTATTTGGAACATTTGCATTTAGGAGAATGCCCTTTGGACTTTGTAATGCTCCTGCAATATTTCAAAGGTGTATACTAAGCATTTTTAGTGACATGGTTGAAAATTGTCTAGAGGTTTTTATTGATGATTTGACTGTATTTGATAATTCTTTTGATACATGTCTTGATAATCTAGAAAAAGTTTTGGAAAGGTGCAAAGAAAAAATGCTAGATTTAAATTGGGAAAAATGTCATTTCATGACCACTTCTGGAATTGTCTTAGGTCATATTGTGTCTTCAAAAGGAATCGAAGTTGATAAAGCCAAAGTTGAAGTCATTTCGAAATTACCCTCACCAAAGATAATTAGAGAAGTCCGTTCTTTTTTAGGACATGCAGGATTTTATAGAAGGCTTATAAAAGATTTTAGTGCCTCATCTAGACCAATTTGTAACCTCCTAGTAAAAGACACACAATTTGAATGGACTAAAGATTGTCAATAAGCTTTTGAAAAGATAATTAGTCTTTTGACATCAGCCCCAATAATGCAACTCTCTGATTGGTCTTTACCTTTTGAGCTAATGTGTGATGCTAGTGATTATGTCGTTGGCGCTGTTCTGGGTCAAAGAAAGGAAGGTAAGCCCTTTGTCATCTATTATGCAAGTAGAACTTTGAATAGTGCTCAAATGAATTACATTACAATTGAGAAAAGAACTACTTGCTGTAATATTTGCATTGGATAAATTTCGTTTATATTTAATTCGTTCATCTACTGTTGTTTATTCTTATCATGCTGCTGTGAGATATTTAATGTTAAAACAGGATGCCAAACCAAGGTTGATATGATGGATTTTGCTACTTCAAGAATTTAATTTGACAATCAAGGACAAAAAGGGCGCTGAAAATGTTGTTGCAGATCATCTTTCAAGACTTACAAATGAGTCATCAATTGAAACAACACCCATCAATGATTCTTTCCTTGATGAATTTTTGTTTTCTATAAACAAAATGCCTTGGTATGTTAATATTGTTTATCTTGCAACAGGTGAAATGCCATGTGATTGGAGTTCCCAAGACAAGAAGAAATTCTTAACAGAAGTGAACAGTTTTTACTGGGATGGACCATACCTGTTCAAGTACTGCTCCAATCAAATTTTTCAAAGATGCATACCAAACGACGAGGTAAGTAGGGTCATTCAATTTTGTCATTCTGAAGCATGCGATGGCAATTTTTCTTCAAAAAAGACAGCTGCAAAAATATTACAGTGTGGATTTTATTGGCCTACATTATTTAAAGATTCACATGCATTCTGTAAAATGTGTAAGAATTGTCAAATGATAGGATCTATTTCAAAGCGAAACATGATGCCTTTAAACCCTATCCTTGTCATTGAAATATTTGATTGTTGGGGAATTGATTTTATGGGCCCTTTTCCATTATCATTTGGATTTGTATACATTTTGGTTACTGTCGATTATGTTTCAAAATGGATCGAGGCGATTCCTTGTCGGCACAATGATCACAAGATTGTGATCCGCTTTTTAAAAGAAAATATTTTGAGTAGATTTGGAATACCTCGAGCCATTATCAATGATAGAGGTAAGCATTTTTTTAATAAGCCATTTGAGTCTTTAATGAAGAAATATAGAATTACACATAAGGTTGCTACCCTTTATCACCCTCAAACAAGTGGTCAAGTTGAATTAGTAAATAGGGAGATGAAATAAATTTTAGAAAAGATAGTTAATCAAAACCGTAAAGATTGGTCTCTTCGACTAATTGATGCACTGCTTTTAAAACATCTTTAGGAATGTCACCCTATCGGCTTGTTTATGGAAAATCTTACTACTGGTAAATCATTTGGGACCATTAAAGCTTTTAATTCAAATCTTGATGATGCTAGCAATGTGCGTAAATTGTAAATAAATGAACTTGAGGAATTAAGGAATGATGCATATGAGAATTCCATAATTATTAAGGCAAGAACCAAATTTTTTCATGACAAAAGAATTTTTTGAAAAACATTTGAAATTGGTCAAAAAGTGTTGCTTTATAATTCTTGTCTTTATTTATTTCTAGGGAAGTTAAAGTCAAAGTGGAATGGTCCATTTGTTGTAAAAAAAATGTCTATCCATATGGAGCCGTAGAAATTAAGAATCCAAAGAATGGTGTCACATTTAAAGTTAATGGCCAAAGATTGAAACCATATCTAGAATACCAACTACATGAAGCTGATACCGAAATCCATTTGAGTGACCCACCAAAATTTTGATTAAGCCTTTTCATTTTAATGTTTTGTGAATTTGATATACTGTTACTTTATCATTTGAATTATTTGATTTTTTTTTCTTTCTTTTTCCTTTTCCCTATGTCTTGAATGGAGTGCATTGCATTGTTTTAATTGTGTTTTGTTTGACAATTGTGATTTAGCTCACCAAATTTTTATACTTGTCATGAGTACCTCCATGAGAAATTTCCTTTTTGATCATCTTAAAACGCTTTTTCATGTAAATTTTCACCTGTGGAAATTGCTCAGATTTTGTAAATTACATCCCATTTGGGATCTGCAACCACCAGAGTTAGTATCTCACGTGAAAGATCTAGAAAGACAACTAAAGGAAATCGAGGATGGTATTTATAATCTGCAATTGGAACTGGATTCAATAAAAGGATGAAGGTGAGTTATATTCCTTGTGTGTTTTTGTTGTTCTTGTTCACTTTTGATTTGATTTTGTAGATTTGATTTGTTTTGTTTCGATTCGCTCTTCCATATAAATAGTGGATAATGGTACTCCATGACTTTTTTAAGTCGGTATTCTCAGTTTCCCACAATAAATGAAACCTAAATGTCAAGTATGGAAGAAATACAACAAAATTTGCATCAACATTTTCCTTCTTTCCCTCAAAATGCTCTTAAGAAGATTTACAAAGCTCATTGTAAACGACTGCGTATGTTAATGATCAATGGGATTCCTGCTGACATTCGTTGGTTAATTGAAGCAAAAGTCTGATTGGCAGGTGAGTTTTCTGATCCATTCATTTCCTACATGTCTGGTTTTGGTAAAAGTACATTTACTAAGAAAAGAAGAGCTAAGCGACTTGGCTCTGAATGTTCTCACTGTGTAAGACTTGCTTGCAAAAATCCACATTGCAAAGCTTTAGGAATGGTCTCTGTAAATCGTGAAGATAAAATAAAATTTGTTAAGGATGTCATGAGTAAAGAATCGTTGGATGATATCTTATGAACTCTTAAGACGCGTCCAAGCAAATATGTTCAACATGAAATTCAAAATTTGTGGAAGCTGTTCCAAAAGGAAAGTGCACAGTTTAGTCTTGGGAATATGACTTTAAAAGACCTTATTTGCCAGTTTATAAGAAAACTGGATGGAAAGCCTATCCTCGACCCATAAAGGGTGTTCAAGCCGTTATTGGACGTAAAACCAGAGGAAGATGTGAGCCACAATCACAACTACCAGTAAATATCCTTTATTTTACTATTCTTTTATCTTTTGCATTATTATTATTATTGTGTTTTTTTTTCTTTATTTTATCTAATCACTGTTTACTTTTTCTTTTCACTGTTTGCCTTTGAATTATTAAGCTAAAAGCTTCATGCGTCATTTGACAAATACACCACCCCATTTACAGATGTATATCATTATGTCCGTCACCACATCCTTAAATAGGAACTTCTTTTCAAGCACTCACAAATTGTTTCTTTTTAGAATTGTTCTAATGGTAGCAACTTCAAGCAGTCAACTTAAAAATATTTGTGTGCTTTCTGGATTTCGCTATGGAAAGTATAAGGAGTTCGTTCAGGCAGCCGTAGATCTTGATCGCGCTATAGCAAAGAGGAAACTACATCTTGTATATGGCAGAGGTGACCGAGGGTTATCAAAGCTTGTCTCTGAAGCTGCTTTTGTTCGATGAAGCCAAGTGCTAGGCATCATTCCAAAAGCCTTAAAACCTTTAGAATGTCTACCAAACCCACCAACTGGAGAAGAGTTAGTTGTATCAGGTATGCAAGAAAGAATATATGAAATGTTGAATCATGCTGACGCTTTTATTTTCTTGCCAGGAGACCTTGTAACTTTGGAGGCGCTAATTACATTTGCTTCTTGGGCCCATTTGAATATCCATAAAAAACACATCGATTTGTTAAATGTTAAAAACTTTTATGATGACTTAATAACATTTCTTAATCATGCAATAAAAAATTATTTCATTCCATCCTCAACGAAAAAACTCTTCATTTGTGCTCCTACTGCTAATGAGTTACTTGATCTTTTGCAAGCTTATAAACCAGAGCCAGATCCCATGACTTTGGCGTTGGATTGGGCAACTGATGACGATGGTAGTAACTCTCGTAAAAAGTGTAAATTAGATTTAACTCTCTGTCTGTAAATATTTCCAGCAGTGGCCAGGTGATATCTTCTAAACTCTACTCCTTTATTTAGACATTGAGGACAATGTCTCCTTCAGGTTGGGGGGAGGGAATAGTTGATAATTGTGGAATGTCTCAGTCCTAGTGATGTTTTTACTAATTTTTGTTGTAAAGACTAACTTTGGATAAAAATTTGAGTTGAAGATGATAGAATATAGAATGTAGTGCATCTAGAAACGCATCTTATGCAGCCGCTTCTAAAAGTCCATTGAACTAGTAGATATGAAAGATTATATAGAACCCTAAAAGATGACAGAAGGTAATCTTTGATCCGTTTGAGCCTTTTTAGTCAACCCTATTATAAAGAATCCATAGTTAACCCCTTTGAGCCTTTGAAAAAAAAAATCTTTTTCTTTGGTAACCTATCATATTTTCCTACTCCAATGAGGAATATCACCTTATGTTTTATGTTTTTCATCACCCAATTATGTTTAAAAATAGGGATGATTATGTATTCCTAATAATGGTGCTATATATATATATATATAAAAAAAAGAGAAGAAAGATGATATGCATATATCAATTAATAAAAAAAAAGAGAAAAAAATCCAAGCAAAAAAAAGCACCTTATAATCTCCAAAAAGTCCCCTATTTTTCAAACATATGTTTTTGTTTTCCCTATTACCTTTTTTGTTAGCCATAATCCTAGCCTACATTACGTCCTAATAAAAGTCCTTCTCGATTTTTGAGAACTATAGTCTGAAGTAAAAGCTGGTAATATGGACAAAAAGATGTGGTGATGCATAAAAATAAAAATAAATTTTGCTAGTAATTCATTGGACTTGAGATCATTTTATTTCTAAGTTGTGGGCATTATTTTTTATCTTGGTAAGAGCGTGTGATATTATTTTATTATTCTCTGAAATTTACCATTTTTTTTAGAGTGACAAAATAATTTAGGGTATATGTTCTTTTGAGAGAGTCACTCTTAATCGTAAGATTTTGGAGTTTGATGTATCATTCTTAAAAGTGGCTTGATTAATGTAGCTATGATGATTGATCATTTTACAGGATTTTACTGAACTGTTTTGAGCGGGTGTGATTTTCTTTAGGCTGAAAATAATGCTTATACTTTTATTTGATTGTTGTCATTAATCTGATGAAGGAAGTAAACACAATTTTTCAAAAAAAAAAAGATTTTCAATTTAGTTTTGAAATTTCTCTAAATTTTTAGCGCTTCAATTGTTAGGGCGTAGCAATAAGCTGGTTGGGGGGTGTGATTGATACTAAAAAGTGTACATTTAATAAGGATACAATTATTAGTTTTTCACTTATTGTGTCGATTAATGTGTTCGTTATTTTTAAATTATTTTAATACTCTCCAAATATATTTTATGTTAAATTAATTCATAATTTGTGTTAATTTTTATCTTGTAAATATTTTTCAGGAATAAAGATGGAATTGGAATTGAAAGCGGGAACAAAGAAGAACTACTGGAACAAAAATTGAAAAGATGTAATACTAAATAATAAATAAAATAAAATAAAAAAAGAACAAAAGAACAAAAACATGTTGGTGATGGTCAGGAGGCCATCACGCCTCTTGACCATCACACAATTCAATATATATATATATATATATATATATAATATAAAAATAAAATAAAATATTAATATTAATAAAAGAAAAGAAAAGAAGACGATTCCCATACCTATAAAAGGCAAGGGGATGCGGGAGAAGCGAAAGAGCTATTTTGAGAGCTTAAGCCGAGAGAGAATAGAGTGCAGCTGAAGAATTTCTTTGTTTCTTTGTTTCTTTTCTTTTCTTTTCTTGTTTCCATTTGTATCAATTTTCTTTGTAATATATTTCAAAAAGTTTATCAAATAAAAAAAGTGTTGTGTTTTCTTTCAATATGAATAGCTAATTTTATTAAGCTGAGGTGAAGGGTGAAGCTTAATGTTTCGAACTATTAATTATTATTATTTTCTCAAATGAGTTTTTAAGTTTATTTAATTCTTTTCTAATTATTTTTATATCATGTTAATTTATAAATCTCACCTGATTTTATGGTATTTTAGCATAATATCGACACATTAATATAGTGTGGCGCATTAGGTACTTTTTTCTATATTTATCCATACACATAGAATTAAATGATATAATAATTAATTGGTAAAAGTGAGGCAAAATATAAATGAAAGAATATTAAAATTATAGTTTGAATATAGAGAGTGGATCCTAAACCTTAGCTTATTTTTAAATTAATTTCAAATAATTTCTTTTCCCCACAATTCATTTTCTCAGTTTTACTAGATTTAAAACTCCTTGTGGTTTGACCTCGGTCTCACCGGGTTATATTATAACTAGACACTCTTATACTTGAGAGTAATATACTTTTGAGTCGTGTCAATAGCTATGGATTTAGTTGCATTAACCATACGCGACCATGGGTTTCGCTGCCATGGTTGTGCCCAGCCGTGACATTGGTTGCCTTGGTTGTGCCCAGCCATGACATTGGTTGTCTTGACTGTGTGGGTGCATTGGCCATACAAGGGCATGGATTCGTGTGCCAATCTACAAATTCGATAAATCCATAAGTGATGTGGACTGTGTGAGTTCAATTCTTGTGAATTCCTTGGCTTGAAATAATATGTCCTTATCTTATATTGGCAAGTAAGGTGTTTAGATAAACTCAACATACTTTGTGTATCTTTTGACATGGATTCCTTCAGCTTCCATTCTTGTCAATAAATTTCTTGAAATATTTATTAACTCCCCCCCCCCCATGCAAGCTTGTAAGTCATTATGTCGTATCAACCTAAAACAAAGTGCATTTTCAAAGAGATTTTCTTCATTAGCTGCATCCTGATTAAAAAACCTTTCAAGTTGTTCCATAGTTTCATTTCCAAATCATCCTTTTAGGTGTGAGCTAATTTGCAAATATACTTATTCCATGGATTTTGATGGGTTCAAAATGAAATATTTTTAGAGTATTTGGGTGTATACTATTCATATTTAAAATATATATGTGTGTTTTTGAAAACTTAAAGAATTGGACCCTTGAAATTTAGTCTACATAAAAGTTTGATCTTTTTTTGATAATTGACTATTAGGAGAATGTACAAATATTATTTAACCTTTTGCCCATTAAAAATGAGAGAGAGAGAGAGAGAGAGAGAGAGAGAGAGAGAGGGAGAGAGAGTGTATGTGATTTTTAAGAATAACATGATGTTTTTAAAAGTAAGGGGGTAATTTTAAAATTGTTACTTCACGAGGGAATACACTGAAATTAACTTTTAAAAAATATCAATTAAACCTTAAAAAACCAATTTGAGCCTAAACTAATCAGTCTTGCAGGACTTGAACTAATTCAATATAAACTAAGTTAATTAGAACTGGTCGAGTATAATTTGGATTCCAGTTTGGTTTGATTTAGTTTGGAGCTAGAAATAGGGGGAAAAGAAAATTTCTAATTCTAACTCGAATCCGTAAAATTTGCAGTATCCAGAGCTGATATACGAATTCGCATCATTTTTACAAACAAATAATCAACAACCTGGGTAATCATTTATTGTGATGGCATCTGGTACTTCCATCTTCAATTCACATTCAATGCGTTTGTCAAAGCAGAATCACTGTCAAAGTTAATTCCAATGGAACATTTTCACCGGGTTATATAACCCAAAACAGATTTTCCTTTAGTCTAAAACAGGGTACCAAACCAGATAAGAAATGGTCAAAAGGTTTCTGATGCATAGGATCCTTACTAGAAGGCAAGTGCAGAGCATACTTCCTTAGGTTTTCAAAATGAACAAATTTAATTCTTTATTCTTTTCTTTTTCCTAGAACTTCATTTGCAGAGAGAGAAGAGAGAGTTTAGAAACTCTGGTATCAGAGCCATACCATCCTTGAAACCTGTTTTCTAAACTCTTGTTTTCATGCTCAAAGTGATATAATTTGAATCTTTATTCTGTTTTGATCTTTAGTCTTCAGGCGCAGAGAGAACTTCTCATTCATGGCTTCCACTTCATCTTCAACTCCTTCAAATCCTGTTACTCTTTCTTCTACTCTTTCCCTACCTAAATCTTGCACTTCTCATACTGCCAACAAAATTGAAAATCTTGTAGAATACTCTTACATCCCTGAATCAGCCCAGATCAGTGAATCTTCGTACCCTCTCATCAGCCCTTACCAACTCTACAAACGACCCAGTTCTTTTACCCGCAGTATCCGTACTCTCATATCCACCCGCAGACCTCACCCTAAAGAATACATCCAGTCTTCTCGCCTGGATCAATGTTCTCTTCAAGCAACCCCTGCTGAGCAATATGTCACTCTTGAAATCCCTTCCGACTTGATTTCCAACTGGAAACGAGAAGGTTTTACCCACCTTCATCTTGGAGGCATCAGACTAATCCTCACCCTTCATGGGAGAAAAGGATTACCAGTTACCGCTCGAATTGCTATGCTTGATACCCGATTCAAACAGTACCAAGATGCTGTTATCGGTACTGTCCTCACAACCCTTCATGCAGGAAGTGTTTTACTCACTTTCTATCCCAATTTCAACCTTTCCCTCCAAGACACCAACTTGCCCACAGCCTTGAAAGTTCAAGTTCAAATTCAAGGTGCAGAACAAATCTCTTCAGCCAAAATTGCCACCTTACACCATCAACTGGTCTATAGGCTTCAAAATCATGCCTTAGATCTACCCACTCCAGAACACCACTCTGACACCCTCATGGTGTTAGCAGAATCTGACCAAATCCCCACAATCATCCAGATCCCGAGACAAATTCCCCGCCATGAGCTCATAAAGCTTATGCCTCTTGAATGGATCTCCAACTATGAGCAGTTCCATAACAATACCGCTCCCATTCAGACATCTGAAAGTATGTTTGAAAGACACCCAGATGGCACAGTCAGAATGACTTTTAAACCACCTCCAAGTGCTCCACAAGAGCCTCCTCGGCTCTCCTTTACTTATTCTTCCATGATCACAGCTGTTCAGACAGCTCAGGAAGATCTGCCCATTACAGGGTTTAATTCTGAAGGTTACCCTGTGTATCCAGCCAAACACAATGGCCATTTCTTATGGGATGCCCCTGGTTCAGGCATGTGTGACCCAAATTGTCCCTGCTGGGATGATTGGGAAGAAGACGATGATTATGCAACCACAAGAAAAAAGAAACCCAAAAAGAAAAAACCTCTTGTCCCATGTAACCACTGTGACCCTAAACCACCATCAGATCCTCCACCTCCACCAGCTCCATTACCCATCTACCGAAAAGAACTCAAATGGATTGCCAAACATTGCAAATCTGAGATTCCATCACCACTCCCAAACCCAACACCTATCGTCCAACCACTGGCTTGTATGATGTTTTCCTCTACCTCTTCCGATTACTCTTCTTCCTTTCCTCCTTTGGAACCCCAGACAGATTCCCAACGAAATGTTGTGTCCAAACCCTTTATCCCTTCACCTATTACCTCCACTGGCCACCTGGAGCCCCCTAAACCTTTTGAATCAGTCCTCAACTGGCAAACTCAAAATGCCAGGGCCCAAAATGATACTTTGTTGCATCTCCATTCAAAAGTTGAGAACATCAGTTTGCGAACTGACCAGATTGAGACGAAAGTTGACTCTATTGCTGCCCAAATGCAACAGATCCACCAAAATCTTCACTCCCGAATTGGCCAACTCGATTCAGAGTTACGAGCCATGCTTGCCCACAGATACAATGGTCCCGAATTTGACCAAAAGGAAAGGGAAATCCGACGCTTAAAAGCTGAACTTGCTCAGATTGAATCTGAAAAACAGAGACCTACCCTTTTCACCACTTCACCTCCTATCCCTTCTCTCGGTCCAACTTATCATCCTTTTGCCTCTATGCTTTCTCCTATTAAACAGTATGACCCTTCCAAGTTATTTGGCATGACTCATACTCTTTTCAGAGACAATCCTTTGCCACCACCACCTAAACCTAAACCCAAACCTAGACCGCAGCCTCGACCTGCCCCTCTTCATCCTTCCTCTCTGGCCATCCCTGGCCAACCATCTCCTAGTTCTACACCGCCTTCACCGCTAGCTCCATTATCAGTCCCTACCTAGGGGTGGCAATGGAGCAGATATGGATTGGATCTACATTGCTCCATATCCAAATCCGTAATAAAAATTAAGATCCGTATCTGCTCCAGATCCGTCATGGATCTATATTTTTCGCTCCATATCTAGATCCGAAACAAAAATAAAGATTTATATCTGCTCCAAATCCAAAAGAAAATTTAAAATCTAAATCTGCTCTAGATCCATCATGAATTCTAAATCTCAATAATAAGAGATCAATTTTTTTTTATAAATAAATTTTAAGACTAAAATACATTGGTAACAATTAAATTATATAATGTGTACAAAAAATCTAATAAGTATTGTAGCTTCTACTTTTACACCAAAATAAATAAATAAGAAAGATAATAAAATATCGATCAAAAGTAATTGAAGGAGTAAGATCATTATAATATTCTAATGTCTCCTTTACTATCTTGATATCCACTGCACATTATCATCATTCCTATATCATTAAATAATAACATATAAGTTAAAAATGATTTATTATATTCAGTGTTTTATTATTTTTATTATGATCATATTTAACTAAATATATGATTAACATAATTATTTTATAGTTAATAGCCACAATTGATTAGTGATTATACAAAATAAATAAGATTATGAGAAAATGATAGAAAAATAAACTCAAGTCTATGGATTTTCCAAACAATTAAAGAACTGATCCAATCATTCAAATGAAGTGGAGAAGCGAGAGTAGACTAAAGAGAGACTAAATTATAGAGTGAAAAACTTAAAAAAATTAGGGCAGACTATCCTAATTTTATTTTACACTTGATAATTTTTTGTCTTATTATCAATTAAGTACCTTTAAGTTTTAAGATTCTTAAATACATGCTAATGAATAAATTTTATCATCATTTATAATTACATAATTGTTAAGAATTTTTTAAAATGAAATTACATTAAATGGTGAGTGGATATGGATATGGATATAGATATTAAGATAAATCCGAATTTGCTCCAGATCCGCCTTAGATCCACACATTGATATCCAAATCCATTTTAATCCAACCCAAATCCAATCTAATTGGATTTGGATCACATGGATCTTGTGTCAGATCCGATCCATTGCCATCCTTATCCCTACCCAATCCAAGGATAAAGAACCCATAAACCAGTTTACTGCTCACACAGTCACCCATTCATCTACTACAGACGACCAAACATCTGATTCAAATCTAGCTGTTTCAGATAGCCCTACCGAAACTGATACAAAATCTTCAGCATCCACTAGTGACTCTGAAAAGTCCTATGCTGATATTACCAGAATCCTGATGGCTCAACCTGATCAAGGCCAAACCTCTCATACAGAACCATATGTTGATATTCCCTCTGAGGTTGACGAAGAAATACCTGAATCTACTGCCACAAACCAACCTTCTCCAGCCCAGCCCAATCCACCCAGTCAAAAATCGTCAAATGGTCCATGGTTCACATTTGATGATCTACCATCTCATAAATGGCGTGACCGACTCAATGAAATGTCTGCCTGGATTGACCTCCAGATGCTAAGACCAGGAGCAACAACTCAATCAGTCCTTAGAGAATTTGCTACTCGTTTTACGGGTGCTCTAAGAGATTGGTTTGATTCGTTAGGACAATACCGCCAATTACAGTTTGTTGACCTTCCAGAAGTTTCAAGTGCTCTTGCTGTACTTCATGATCAATTCCTTGGCGACCCTTCTGCAGTCTTTGAAGCTGCCAGACGAGATTATCTCAACATGAAATGCTGCTCCCTCAATGCTAAGGATCTTGACTTCCATTATAAGCGAATGTCCCTGCTGTTCTATAAGCTTAATGGATTCAATGAACCGACATTAAAGCATGTCTTTCTGGCTTCCCTCCCCGAAGAACTCCAACCCGACATCCAGAGACAACTCACAGCATCCAATCTTTCCCTAGACAACATCTCTCTTGGCAAAATCTTTCAGCTTGCCAAAACTTGTCTTGACAAACTTTGCGAGCAAAAACAGTTTTTCAAAGAACTGTTGAAAGACAAAGAACCTTTCCGAAGTGCTTGCAAAAAGCCTTATTTGCAGATCAAATGCCACAAGAAAAAGGATTGCGATTGCAGTTCAAAGAAAAAACGGCATTTTCGGAAATTCAAAACTCCAGAATTTTCATCCAAACCTCGCAGATCCCGAAAGCCCTACAGGTTTTTCAGAAAGAAATCATCCTCCTCCAGAGACGTTAAACGAAAGCACTCAAGTAGATGCTTTATCTGCAAGAAAAAAGGTCACTATGCTAAAGATTGTCCCAACAAAAGAGAAAAATCCATCCGGTTAGTTGAGCATCTTCAAGCAACTACAGACTACTCTCCTGCCAAAGATGAACTGGAATTCTATTTCTCTGAACAAGATGAACCCAATGATGAAACAGTGTTCGCACTACAGAATTCCTCTGATTCAGACAGTGACCAGTCCCAAGTGATTTTCCACCAACAGTTACTCTCCCTTGATACTACAGTTCCTATCCCATCCATCAAACTCCAGATCTTGCCCTCAAAATTCCAAAGGCCCATTCCAGCAATTGGTCTTATAGATACTGGTGCCCAACGCAGCATGTTGAACCCCCATATTCTTCCATCCGAATACTGGACCCAGTTTGAAGAACATTTCAAAGCTGTCAATGGCAAACTCTTCACCACCTCTTTGATTACCAAAAAACCCATTGGTATTCAAATTTTCCCAAATTGTGTCATTTGGACCAAGGTTATTGGTTCCACTCTTCCTAATAAGGATATCTTGTTAGGTTTTGACATCCTTCACCAAATCAAACACCTCCAAATCATTCCCACTGGAATCCGAGTCAAGTCCATGTTCAAACCATTCACAGACATTCTGAAACTCTACAATCTGTCTGAAACTCCCCAGTCTTACCAGGATATTTCAACCAAACTTTTGAGTTTCTGTCCAGAGTCCCATTCTGAGTTCACCCATCCAACTCCCTTGTGGAAAAATAAGTCTTTCTTCATTAGGTTACCCTTCAAACTCAATGAAGACATTAACCCAACTAAAGCTACCCATCCAGGAATGAGTCCTTCTGACTTACTCCTAGCCCAACAAGAATGTTCACAATTGTTAGCCCAAGGTTTAATTGAGCCCACAAGTTCTCAATGGGCTTGCCAAGCCTTTTATGTTGAAAAGCATTCTGAAATTGTCCGAGGAAAGAAACGCCTAGTCATTGACTACCAGCCATTAAACATGTTTTTACAAGATGACAAATTCCCTTTGCCTCGCCGACAAAGCATGTTTACTTTTCTCAAAAATGCCCAGATCTTTTCAAAATTCGATCTAAAATCTGGTTTTTGGCAACTAGGCATTGAACCCTCAGAACGTTACAAAACCGCTTTTTGTATTCCCAATGCTCATTTCCAATGGACAGTTCTACCCTTTGGTCTCAAAACTGCCCCTTCCATTTTCCAAAAATCCATGATCCAAATCTTCCAACCTATTTTGCATCATGCATTGATTTACATTGATGATATCTTGCTTTTTTCAGGCTCACATGATGAACATCGCCAGCTGTTAACTCAATTCTATGATCTTATCCAAAATCATGGAATCATGTTATCGGCCAAGAAAAGCACCATTGCTACAGATAATATTGAATTCCTTGGTATGCTCATAAAAGATGGACACTACCAGCCAGGAAAGCACATTGCCCAAGAATTGCTTCACTTTCCAGATCAGCAACTTTCCAAAAGGCAAATTCAACAGTTTCTCGGCATTATCAATTACATCCGTGATTTCATCCCACATGTGGATCATTACACTCATCATCTTTCGGCTTTATTGAAAAAGAAGCCCCCAGAGTGGAATGCTGACCACACAACTGCTGTCACTACCCTAAAGCAGATCGCGCAAAATCCGCCTCCTTTAAAGTTGATTACTGATGGACGGCGAATATTGCAGACAGATGCAAGTGATGAATCATGGGGTGCCATCCTCCTCGAAGAGCTCAATGGACAAGAACACTTTATCGCTTACGCTAGTGGACAATTTTCTGACACACAGAAGCACTACCATAGCGTGTTCAAAGAGATTTTAGCGGTAAAGAATGGCATCAAAAAGTTTGAGTATCATCTGATTGGACACCATTTTCTCATCCGAATGGACAGCTCAGCCTTCCCCAATATCTTTCATTTCAAAGGTAAAACTGTTCCCGAAAAAATGTTACTCAGATTAAAAGATTGGTTTTCCAAATATGACTTTTCAGTCAAGCATATAAAGGGATCCCAGAACCTTATCCCTGATATGCTCTCCAGACTCTCCAAACCACAAAACCCTCTCACCTTGTTTTCCACCACCTACCATTTTCCGATTATCTCCATGGCTACATCACTACCCCCAGAAGCTCTCACCAAGAAGACTTTTCCCTTTAATAAAACCTTTTCTTCTGTCTTCGCCATCCAAGAGTTTGCAAGAAAAGCTCTCTTTCGCTTCTTCATGAAAGCCTACCTTGTCACAGAACCTTTTCCATTTTCCTCCTTCCACCCAGAAAATCTGTTCCTTACAGGTTTAACCCTTGATCCATCCAGAGAAACCACTGAAGATGTGTTATGGTACATTTGGTGCCTAACAGTCCTTTATGCCACTAAGTTAGTCCTGCCAATTGCTCCTACCTTGGAACATCTCCTTGATCCCGACAAGGCCACCTCTCTCACTTGGACTTTACTTGAATGGTTTTCTCCCATTCCATGGTGGAGAAAGAAGCTACAACAACTGTCAGAAATTCACAACCTTGATCGTATGCCTGCCTCTGAAGCACAAATGTTCACATCAGTTTTTATTATTCACAGGCCATACTTCCAACATCCAGACACCAATCTCTTTTGGACTCAAGATCAGGTATATGAATGGTTCACTGCACCACATGTAGCTGTGATTGAAAATGACATACAAGACGTCCTGCACAATTACCTTTGCCAATTAAATCACCAACCTCCGCCACTTAAAGATATCTCCCACACCTCCTTAGGTCCACAACATGACCTCCTCATGATCCCCACTCCATCCGCCATATCCAAACCAAAGTCCACAGGTATCATCATCAAGGAAGAAAAACCAGACTACACTGATTTCCTGTTCCAGGATTCCCAAGACCCATGGGATGCATTTCTCCCCCTAAGCCAACACCTTCACCAATTTCCCCAACCCACAATGGATGAACCTGGACCCTCTAAACCAGGGCCCTCAACCAAACCTCCCAAACATTCAGCACAACCATCCAAAGTTGACAAAGCCACCCAAACTTCCCCCACGCGGACTCGAAGGTGCACTCCCCGAGATTATCATTGTCCTCATCCACCATGCCGTGGTCCCTCCTGTAAGCATCCAAAGTTATCCAAAACCTTTTTCCCACCAAAAGACAACGATGACCCATATGCCACTGAAAGCTCCTCTGAAGACGAGTACATGAATCTCCGCTCTCCATAAAGTTGTTTGTCTTGTTGCTTTCAATAAAGTAGTTTGTCTTGTTGTATTAATGATGTTTCGCTTTATGCTTGCATAATTATTAAAGTTTGCTTTTACTTTAAGCTTTTGCTTTTGCTTTTGTCAAAGTCATGCTTTAATTATTAAAGCACTTTTGTCTTTTGTAATAATTAAAGTTGTTTCATGCTTATCTTTTTGTAAAAGATAGGGGTCCTGTCCTATCTTCCCCGAAGGATTCTCCTATATAAAGAATCCTCCTCTCCTTTGTAAGATATAGAACTTGAATAGAAAATTTTCCATAAATAAACTCTCGTATGTTTTCTTCCATGAATTTCTAAACTCTCTCTTCTCTCTCTGCAAATGAAGTTCTAGGAAAAAGAAAAGAATAAAGAATTAAATTTGTTCATTTTGAAAACCTAAGGAAGTATGCTCTGCACTTGCCTTCCAGTAAGGATCCTGTGCATCAGAAACCTTTTGACCATTTCTTATCTGGTTTGGTACCCTGTTTTAGACTAAAGGAAAGTCTGTTTTGGGTTATATAACCCGAGAGGAAAATGTTTTAAAAGGATTTTGATCGCTATACCTAAGGGCCACAACGCCACGTACTATATGGTATCAGAGCCATACCGTCTTTGAAACCTGTTTTCTAAACTCTTGTTTTCATGCTCAAAGTGGTATAATTTGAATCTTTATTCTGTTTTGATCTTTAGTCTTCAGGCGCAGAGAGAACTTCTCATTCATGGCTTCCACTTCATCTTCAACTCCTTCAAATCCTGTTACTCTTTCTTCTACTCTTTCCCTACCTAAATCTTGCACTTCTCATACTGCCAACAAAATTGAAAATCTTGTAGAATACTCTTACATCCCTGAATCAGCCCAGATCAGTGAATCTTCGTACCCTCTCATCAGCCCTTACCAACTCTACAAACGACCCAGTTCTTTTACCCGCAGTATCCGTACTCTCATATCCACCCGCAGACCTCACCCTAAAGAATACATCCAGTCTTCTCGCCTGGATCAATGTTCTCTTCAAGCAACCCCTGCTGAGCAATATGTCACTCTTGAAATCCCTTCCGACTTGATTTCCAACTGGAAACGAGAAGGTTTTACCCACCTTCATCTTGGAGGCATCAGACTAATCCTCACCCTTCATGGGAGAAAAGGATTACCAGTTACCGCTCGAATTGCTATGCTTGATACCCGATTCAAACAGTACCAAGATGCTGTTATCGGTACTGTCCTCACAACCCTTCATGCAGGAAGTGTTTTACTCACTTTCTATCCCAATTTCAACCTTTCTCTCCAAGACACCAACTTGCCCACAGCCTTGAAAGTTCAAGTTCAAATTCAAGGTGCAGAACAAATCTCTTCAGCCAAAATTGCCACCTTACACCATCAACTGGTCTATAGGCTTCAAAATCATGCCTTAGATCTACCCACTCCAGAACACCACTCTGACACCCTCATGGTGTTAGCAGAATCTGACCAAATCCCCACAATCATCCAGATCCCGAGACAAATTCCCCGCCATGAGCTCATAAAGCTTATGCCTCTTGAATGGATCTCCAACTATGAGCAGTTCCATAACAATACCGCTCCCATTCAGACATCTGAAAGTATGTTTGAAAGACACCCAGATGGCACAGTCAGAATGACTTTTAAACCACCTCCAAGTGCTCCACAAGAGCCTCCTCGGCTCTCCTTTACTTATTCTTCCATGATCACAGCTGTTCAGACAGCTCAGGAAGATCTGCCCATTACAGGGTTTAATTCTGAAGGTTACCCTGTTTATCCAGCCAAACACAATGGCCATTTCTTATGGGATGCCCCTGGTTCAGGCATGTGTGACCCAAATTGTCCCTGCTGGGATGATTGGGAAGAAGACGATGATTATGCAACCACAAGAAAAAAGAAACCCAAAAAGAAAAAACCTCTTGTCCCATGTAACCACTGTGACCCTAAACCACCATCAGATCCTCCACCTCCACCAGCTCCATTACCCATCTACCGAAAAGAACTCAAATGGATTGCCAAACATTGCAAATCTGAGATTCCATCACCACTCCCAAACCCAACACCTATCGTCCAACCACTGGCTTGTATGATGTTTTCCTCTACCTCTTCCGATTACTCTTCTTCCTTTCCTCCTTTGGAACCCCAGACAGATTCCCAACGAAATGTTGTGTCCAAACCCTTTATCCCTTCACCTATTACCTCCACTGGCCACCTGGAGCCCCCTAAACCTTTTGAATCAGTCCTCAACTGGCAAACTCAAAATGCCAGGGCCCAAAATGATACTTTGTTGCATCTCCATTCAAAAGTTGAGAACATCAGTTTGCGAACTGACCAGATTGAGACGAAAGTTGACTCTATTGCTGCCCAAATGCAACAGATTCACCAAAATCTTCAAACCAGAATTGGTCAACTCGATTCAGAGTTACGAGCCATGCTTGCCCAGAGATACTATGGCCCAGAATTTGATCAAAAAGAAAGGGAAATCAGGCGCTTAAAAGCTGAACTTGCTCAGATTGAATCTGAAAAATAGAGACCTACCCTTTTCACCACTTCACCTCCTATCCCTTCTCTCGGTCCAACTTATCATCCTTTTGCCTCTATGTTATCTCCTATTAAACAATATGACCCTTCCAAGTTATTTGGCATGACTCATACTCTTTTCAGAGACAATCCTTTGCCACCACCACCTAAACCTAAACCCAAACCTAGACCGCAGCCTCGACCTGCCCCTCTTCATCCTTCCTCTCTGGCCATCCCTGGCCAACCATCTCCTAGTTCTACACCGCCTTCACCGCTAGCTCCATTATCAGTCCCTACCTAGGGGTGGCAATGGAGCAGATATGGATTGGATCTACATTGCTCCATATCCAAATCCGTAATAAAAATTAAGATCCGTATCTGCTCCAGATCCGTCATGGATCTATATTTTTCGCTCCATATCTAGATCCGAAACAAAAATAAAGATTTATATCTGCTCCAAATCCAAAAGAAAATTTAAAATCTAAATCTGCTCTAGATCCATCATGAATTCTAAATCTCAATAATAAGAGATCAATTTTTTTTTATAAATAAATTTTAAGACTAAAATACATTGGTAACAATTAAATTATATAATGTGTACAAAAAATCTAATAAGTATTGTAGCTTCTACTTTTACACCAAAATAAATAAATAAGAAAGATAATAAAATATCGATCAAAAGTAATTGAAGGAGTAAGATCATTATAATATTCTAATGTCTCCTTTACTATCTTGATATCCACTGCACATTATCATCATTCCTATATCATTAAATAATAACATATAAGTTAAAAATGATTTATTATATTCAGTGTTTTATTATTTTTATTATGATCATATTTAACTAAATATATGATTAACATAATTATTTTATAGTTAATAGCCACAATTGATTAGTGATTATACAAAATAAATAAGATTATGAGAAAATGATAGAAAAATAAACTCAAGTCTATGGATTTTCCAAACAATTAAAGAACTGATCCAATCATTCAAATGAAGTGGAGAAGCGAGAGTAGACTAAAGAG